>PVJA010008751.1:0-63272 GCA_004027025.1 Myocastor coypus
AAAAAAAAAAAAAAAAAAAAAAAAAAAAAAAAAGGAAAACAAAACACATGCGCACACTGCCAGGGTCACTGCTGCTGAAGCCCGTGCTCTGCCTTTACCTTCCCATTTCTCTGCCTCTTGGAGGACTTTGAAAGACAATGGTAATAGGTGCAAATGAAGAGGATAGGAAAGCCTTGTGCGCAGGCTTCTGGTAGATAGGATGCGGAAGTGAGATCTACACATTGCGTTTCCAAGAAGAAAAGGGGACGGTGCCTTCCCCACGCTTTGTCCTTGACACATGCCTTGGTAAGCTGGAGCAGGTATTAACAGCTTGGAAATGCTTTCCAGCTCACTGTGCTTTCTGTGTGTTTCTAAATTCTGAGAGGTTCAGATAAGGACTCTGTTCCTGGGGGAGCAGAGGAATAAACACCACACGATGGATGGCAGCTTTCCAGGGAAGTCTTAGGACAACAAAGCTCTCATTAATGAAAGAAATATACTGCTGCAGACACCTTTATTTTTGTTTAGTCTTTTGACAAGATTGGAATGAAAAGAGTTATGTGATAGGGGGAGAAAGTCCTACCTTCATTTAACTTGCTGAATTCTGTGGGCATAATTACCTCTAAGTGTAATTACAGGGAAGACAAATGGCACTTTTAGCTGTGGTCTTAAAGAGCAAGTTAATTTCTGACTTTGACCAGAACTATGCTAATTAGCCTCGGTGCACTCTCACTCTCTCTGTCTCCCAGTGCAAGCTCCTCACCCAGGACTGAGGGAGGCTGTTCCCTCTGAACCTGTGAGTAATGGAAGGACACCGCATGCCAGTGGAATCAGGGCTGCTGTATTAATAAGGCTACTCTCCTGTCCATTTATCATCAATTAAAGGTGCACTAGTTTGTAAAGTAACCCCACCTTCGGCCTGGCTGCCCAGAACGGCTCCTCATTTATTTTCTGTGTGGTTTCTGTTGGAGTTAAACCCACCTTTGCAGCTCAGAGGTGACAGGCAGCATGAAAAAGTACACTAATTGAGACATCTCGAGGGAGAAATAGAAGAAAACTGAAATGGTAATTAGAATGAGAAGATTTTAAGCTGGGTAAGGAAAATCGAATGGAGGCGCATATTAGGGGCTGTTACAAATGGGATGAAAGGGCCGGGGGACTCAGAAGTGGATGTTAGAGTAGAGTGTCCCCTTTTGACCCTTCAGGGCAGAGAGAGGGGAGCAAGACAATGTGTGAGGTCAGGCGTGGACTTGTAGGAAGAGGGTCTTGCACGCAGGCTGCAGAGCAAGGCTGGTAGGGTAATCCACCAGGGGAAGGTTGGGTTGAGGCCGTGGAGTCCCTTCCAGGATTCTGAAACCGAAATGTGATTTTCAGTGCTTCACTCGTGTGTGAAGCTGCAGACAGGGTTCCTTCCGGGCACTCCAACCCTGAGCGCTCTTCCATTTCCTTGCAGCTCTCCCCACAGTACACCCTCAGGGCTGAGTCTTCACAAGGGCCTAAGGACCTCCCCGGAAGCCCAGCACCCCCCCCCCCCAAGGTCTGTGGTAATGGGCTCGTCCTTGGGCAGTACCATCGTACCTCCCTCATGGGTCCATGTTTTATTTATTGTATTTACTTTTCGGTTAGAGAGTTGGGTTCATATTCTTCGTGAAATACGAATTCCCAGGAACCAGATACGCATAATGGGTCCTTTCCAGAAATAGTCCTTTCAGTGTGGGACTAGTTCTGTGTGAAAGCTTTTCACATCCTGGAGAAAGGCTTCATGTGTTCCCACACCTGAGCCTTCCATTGCATGAGCACGAGAGTTTGTGCCGGTCTGGGTTCTGCTGTGTGGAATGCGCATTCCCCCTCTCAGCTCTGCGCACTTTGCTGCGTGCCACTCCCCTGGCTCCATGTGGCTTGCTGAGTGTTTTGGGGTAGAGAGCACCCCCTGGAGATTCCCTACCCAGGGTTCTCCTAGGGATCCAGAGCTCTTCACAGATGCAGTCAGGTTGCTGGGCCGAACTCCCCTGACTACTCTATCAGCTGCATCCTCGGGGAGACCGCGGGAGAGAGAGATGCCATCTGGCCAGGTAGCCCTTCCCAAGCTGGACTTGGGCCGCATGCTGCTGCCGCCACTGCTTAGTAGTCTCCTTGCTGGGTGTGGTGGCCCTTGCCTTGGAATGCCTTTGATCTTGCCTTAGTGGAGACTGCTGCAATAAAATGCCTAGGAGCAGTGGCTCCTAAGCAAGAGACTGCTCACGGGTGTGGAAGTCGAAGGTGAAGGCCAGGGAGTCAGCTCGCTCAGGTTCTGGGGGAAGACTCTTTCATCTAGGCTGCAGATTGCTGCCTTTGTTTTTTAAAATGTGATTTCATTTATACGGGATGCCCAGAATATGCACATATACCAAGACAGTCAGGGGCTAGTCTAAGGGCTCAGGGCATGGATTAAAAATATTTTAAATTTGATTGTGGTGATGGAATGATAGTTCAGCGACTCTACCAAGAGCTTCTAAGTTTTGTACTTCAAATGGCAGAGTGGTATGTGTGAAGTAGATTTTATTTCTTCTTTCTTTCTTTCTTTCTTTCTTTCTTTCTTTCTTTCTTTCTTTCTTTACTGACTGACTGGCTTAGTGGCTGGCTCATCCTGCTCTGGGGGTGGGGCTGGCATGGCATGTGCTGCCGGTGACTGAACTGCAGCTCCTGCATTTTGGCTAAGCTTGCCTAAGCAGGTGCTTTAGACCGCTGATCTACCTCACTGGCCCTTTGAAGTAGATTTTAGTGAAGCACGGTACTGTGTTCTTACCATAGCTTCCTGTCGGAGAAAACAAAAACAAAAACAAAAACAAACAAACTCTGGGTTTCTTATTTTTCTTTCAGTGTTCTTTTTATCCTATATTTGAAAATAATGACTTTAGTATGTCTACATTCATTGATTCATTATTTAAAAATTTTTGACCAATGTAGAAGGACACTACCAAAAAAAAAGAAAAAAAAAAAAAAGGAGTTCCTACAACATCCAATACAACATCCAAGTACACAGAAGTAATCACCAGTGACAGTAGATAAACATCTTTCACTGAGATTTGGAATATGATGGATGAGCGCATGGATACATAGCTTAGCAGACAGAAGTAGTTTGATAAAACTAGGCATATCGAATGCACACCATTTTAAATGAATACATTAAACTTACAGTTACTTAAATTTCACAAGAGAGGTCTAATGTAGTGTGTATCTGTAACAAAAGTCATTCCAGGTTATATTTTTACAAAAAGAATAAAGGTTTCAGATTTTTTCACTTCCGCCCTTCTTAATTTTAGTTACAAAATGTAATTGTCTTTTGGAATTCAGGACAAGTAGAATTAACTTATAGCTTCTGCAATTAAGATTATGTGGTGTGTATATGAGGGGGCTTTACTGAGTTTCTAATCCCATTCATGAGAGCTCTACTGTCCTGATCTTATTCCTGCCCAAAGGCTCTATTTCCTAGCACATCACATCCTACTCCTAGGATGAGTAGGACCACAAAGTTTGGCCTTGGGGGATCTGCACAGTTCAGTTCACTGCAGGTCCCTCCATAGTTTTCCTGAGGAGCCTGAGGAGTGAATGGGAAAAGTAATATCTCGGTGTCCCCTGGACAGTTGTGGCTGAGAGTGAAAGCTGTCAGTGACACTGCAGCTGCCACCATTGGGGAAGTGCAGGGAACTTCCACTGTGAACCCCCAGGGCACTTAGCAAACACCCTGAGAGGACTCAACCTTAATTTGCAACACCCTTTCTAAATAGCATCCTGCTCTGGGGACACTGAATGTTCCATTCTGTGGCCGTAGGCTGGAAATGCTTAGTTTGGTCAATGCCTGAGCCATTTGAAGCCTTGCCATTTTTGTTCCAGTCAACTAAATCCCACTTCACCAGTGTGGAGCTGACACAGGCTGTGTGCTCAAGTGTCAGTGCCATGTGGATTGGCTCCTTTGTCAACTGCAGGTCTCTCTTGAGTTTCAGACCCCAGCAGCAGTACTCCAGGTATGCAGATGTGTTCTGGTCCCATTCTGTTTTTTTTTGTTTTGTTTTGTTCTTTCCTTGAGAGAGGTGCTCACTAGTCAAAACCACCCTTCATCTCACTATGTGGCTGAGGCTGGCCTCCATCTCATAATAATCCACCTTCTTCAGTCTCCAGAGCTCTTGGATCACAGGTGAGCACCACTCTGCCCAATTCCTGGTCCCATATGGAACTCATGAAGTCTTCACCTTCTTTCTGTTCTTGTTATCTGCTCTGATTTCGAATGAACACTGCTTCTCTGGTGCTTTCTGTGTGCAGAGTGGGACACCCTACCTTAGTCCTTTGGGTTTTTTTTTTTTTTTCAGTCTTTTATTTGGTACCTGGTCTCAGTATGCAGCTCAGATTCATGATGATTCTCCTGTCTTAGCCTCTCCAGTGCTGGGATTACAGGCATGCACTACCATGCCTGATATTTGGGGCATGCATGGTGCAACCAGGATTCTGGTCCAGCACTTTATGTACTGCCAGGGATTGAACCCAAGTCTTTGCACTGGCCATGTAGGTGCTTAGCACACTGAGCTATCTCCTTAGCCCAACCTTAGTCCTTCTATGAGAAGTTATACATTCATTGTCCCTGGAGTTGAGCTCCTGCTTTATATCCCCAAAATAAAGCTTTCTTCACTGGCATGCTCTTTCCTAGTGCCTGCTGTCTAGCCCCCATAGTTGGCTTGGCCAGCTAGAGGTTTTCCAAGGCCCTAGGAGAGGTTTCAGTGGAAGCTTATATTCCTGCCTAGGTGTCAGGCTGTAGCGCTTTCCCCAACTTCCTTATCATATTTTGCTCTGGGTGCATCCTGAGGGTGCCTCTGTCAGTCTATCATTCCTCTTAAGTGAGCTACAAATTTCTGGGTTGCAACTGCCAATTAGCAGGATTTGCTGCTAAGAGGCATAGCTGTGGCACAACTAGTTTCACTGATCAGGTAGAAAGTTATTATCAAGGCAGCCCACTTGAGTGAAGATGGGTAATTTTACAAAAACATGAAGGCATAGCCCTGTTAAAGTTGGAAACTCAAAGTTAGCACCACTTGGACAGCATGTTGTTGAATTTTCTAATTACAGTGGCTTTATAACCCTGTTTGATCATTTGAGAAAGAGTTTCTCCCTCCCCCAACACACACACTGAAGCAGGCACAACCCTATCAAACAAGTTTCTCTTTGAATTCGAAATTACTCTTGAGGGCAGGGAGGTCTCTGAATCACAGATGAAAATGTGAACATCAAAGAGATTTTCCCGTTCTTCTAAAGAGGAAGAGCTGCTTCTTCCCAACTCTGGAGGAAGGGAGGGCCAGCATGGGTTTGAAAGTAAATTAAGAGAATAAAAAACCTTCAAGTTCTTGAATCTCAGTGTTGTCCAGATGAGGTAAGCTGTGACTGCAAAAGAGAGAGTCTTGTAGTCTTCAATCAGGTCCAGGATTAAGGAGCTCTTTTTTCTTTAGCAGATTATGCTAAAAAAGTAATCATGAGCTGTCAAACAAGAAGCAGTGCTTCATTCCCAAAGGCGGATTTTCTTTGAGCATGCCTCAAGATTTAGTCTTAAGGAAGGATTGTTTAACAAGTGACTTTCAAACATTGCAACATTCCCAGGTCAACACATACTTTGTCTCCTGGAACATCAGTTTCTAAAAGGTCAGGATAGTCACCCGTGGAGGATATAAAGCCACTTAATTTGTAAAACAGTAACTGTGTTCCATTCTCACTTTGCATGGTTAAGATGTGTCATGTTGGCCATTACATTTTCACAGACTTATTCCTATATTTGTTTTGTTTCTTTGCTTTCTGGAATTGAACAAATGCCAATTAGCTCAAGTATAATACTTTGGTTTATAAAGTGCTCTCACACATTGCTCCATTTGGATTTTATAACAGTTTTGTAGGATAGGGAGATATTAACTCTCATACTATCAATTAAGAATATAGTTAAAAAAAAACTTACACCTGACATCATAGATAAGAGTGGGGCCAAATAGGATGTTTTATTCAAGAGAGGGAGGGATTGTTAATAACCTTAGATATATAAGTGTTACTCTGTACTAATTTATAAATAATGGATGACAAATCCTGGTTGTCCTTCTATGGTTTACCATAGTTGCTCAATTGCAAATGAAAGTGTTCAGGAATATTTAATCTTTGGAGCAAAGGAACTGAAAGATGTAGATGAGTGCTTGCTGGACTATGTAAAAAAATTGGGGTGAACAGAGACTAATGCTGAAAACTAACATTTGATTTTAATAAGAAAATTGAGAGTTGGTTTTTGTTTGTTTTTTAATCTCACTTACCAAAATGCTAGATCCCTGTCTGTTAACTAGTTGTGTCTCATAAAATCCATGGAAGAGGCATCTTTTGCTTTGTTGTAGCAGTGTGGTGAGGAATGCCTTACAGTAGCATCCTTGCTAAGTTGGAGATGAGCTAGCAAGATGTGACAGACCCAAGACGTGGTGTTAATCACATACACTGGAGCCTATTTTCAACTGAACTTGTGATATTTATGCCTGTCTTAACTACAATACTTATGTAATACTACTTCATCATAAGCACATGCTCCTTTTACCCTAAGTGAGAAAAGCATGATCAGCTGCTGTGAACTGACTGGTTTCTTTTGAGCATTTAGTGTGTACCAAAGGCTTTCTGTGTTCCATGCCATTTCATCCTCACAGGAATTCTTCAACATAGATACAGTTCACAAATAAGGAAAAGAATTTCAAGCAGTTAAAATGAACTGCTCATGGTATGCAGTTTGTGCTGATTCAAATTCAGGTCTCTCTAGTACCAAAGATATATTCTTAATATGCTTTGCTACCAGTGGCAAAAGGTCTTTCTCACTGTTTTAAAAGTTTATCTATCATTCATCTAGTCATCTACTTATGCCTGCACCTACACCTATACCTCTCTGTCTACATATCAATCTCAAGTATAGTGTGAGTTCTCTACTATCTGATGTCTCCTGCTGAATTAATGGGAGGAGGCTGAAACTTAAGGTCCCCTCATTCTTGCTGATGAAGGAATTTCAGGTAACATCACGTCCCAGAGCAGTGGTGGTCTCTCACTGAGAATTTGAAGTTCTGTTGACAGACTCTGGGTGCCATCAATTCCAGGTTATCTTTGGGTTACTCTGGCTACTTCTGGTCTCTTGGAGAGAGTGTCTGTAGCCACTTTTCAGGATGAACTATAGGCAAGTGATGGCTGGTTGTTTTGTTTTGCTCTTTACCTACTGTGTTATATTGTAGAATGCCTTCCAGGAAGCTGCTGTATATTTAATTTTTTTTTTTTTTCAGGACTGGGGCTCAAACTCACGACCTTGCACTTGCCAGGCAGGCACTGGTGCCACAGAGCTATCTCCCCAGCCCTATATTTAATTTATTCACACAATTTTGTGGTAGTGGAAATTGAAACCATGGCCTTTGTACTGACTTATGTTCCCATGTGTTTCTTATTTTGCAAAAGGATTTTGCTAAACTGACCAGTCTGGGCTTGCACTTGAGATCTACTTGCCTCAGCTTCCCAGAGTGCTATGATTATAAATGTGCACCACTCTGCCTAGCTTCCTTATGCTTTTTATTAGAAAAAAAATTTAAAAGCTCACAAGAGGCAGAAGACTACAAGGAAACTCCAGGTAGCAATCAGCTTTCAGCAGTGATGATTCATAACAGTTGGCTTTCCTGATAATTATCACACCCCCTCCCTCTCCCACTAAATGTTTTAAAGCAGATATCAGAAACTGCACATCACTTCTGTAAGTATGGTATGATTTTGAAAAATTTTTGATCTGATGTCAAAACCAGGCATGGATACATCTATAAAGACAAGCTAGTGAGTGACAACCTGCATAAACATATAAGAATCTTTCTAAAAATGCCAGTAAATTGAATCCAACACTACACATACACAAGTGGAAAGACACCTTGCATTCATGGGTTGGGAATTGATGCTGTTAAGACATACATCCCACCCAAGATGATTACCTCCTTCTGGTTATATATGTGTCCTGCCAAAGCAGCTGTTTCCCAATCTGCTGCCTTGGTCCTAATTTTTCTCCTGAGAAGCCAGTGGAGGGAAACTGCCTGCCTCCCTTATGTCTGGAGTTTCTGCACACTCTCCTGAGATACTGGCCCACACCTGGATGGAGAGCACTCATTCAAATGGTCAGATTTCCTTACAGGCTGATTTGGTGTTCCCATCTTGGCATCTAGGCACTGTCAAATGTGGATCCTTCCTGTGTCTTTTAATTCCATGGAAGGATTTCTCACTTGTGGGAAATGTTCATTTGGTTGCCTGGTGATCATACACTGAGAATTTGTTGAAGAAGAGTAATTCCTTTTATAAATTATTCAATTTTTTTCTCTTGAGAGTGTGAAAGTGATGGTTTTTTGCAGTTTTATGCATTCTAAATGGAATCATGTATCTGTAAAATTTTTATTTTAAAATTTTTACAGCTTTTCATGGTATAAGGTAAATACAATGAACTGCATATATTCAGCAATGAAATGTAGTAAGTTTTACATGTGGATGGGTTGTGTAATTATTCCCATGGTCAACGTATTGAAATATCCATCACTGCAAAGTTTCCTTGCTTTCTGCTAGTTGCTGGTCTTCCTTTTTTTCATCATAACCCCCATACCTTGGCAATAAGTGATCTGTTTTCTTTTTTATTCCTATGCAAAGTATATGTTTATTGATCAATTGAAAACACATAAGTAAATGAATGAATGAACAAATGTAGTTTCATTACATTATAATGTAGGCAATATACTGAAAAAAAAAACAAAACCCACGATGTTGAATGAGTCTTATCTGAGCATCCTCACTAATGTCTGGATAAATAGATTAGAAGTTTCAGAAATATGTTAACTAATAAGTGATCTGTTTTCTGACCCTAAACTATCTTCGCATGAAAGAAATAGATTTCATACATAGTACACTTTGGGATCACAGATGACAAACTGTGCTGAAACTACCATAAGTTGTGTAACAGTCAGTTTCTGACTAGTAGAGCATGGCGTGTATGATTTATCGTATGAGTTAGACCTGAGTTAGAATGACCTCAACAAGTTTCAGGGAGACAAGCGTACTGTTGTACAGCTTGGATGGAAAATTATGATGTTAAATTCCCATGACATTTCTAGAGGCTTGTTCTTAAGGTCTATATTTATGTCATTAGCTGTAGACCAGGAGATGTATCCTCACCATTTGTCTTCAGTCGTTCACACTTTGAGTAGTTTTGCTACAGTTTCCTACATGTACATGTGTTGACAGCATTCTTTGGTAGTATTCAACATGTTTCAGGAAGCTAGTTTTCTATATACTGCTAGTTTTAGAAGCTTGATCTGATTCAGATTCATTTTTCTCCAAATTATTTTTATCTCTAACATTACATATTTGCTTTAGAGGCTATTCTCTCTCTCTCTCTCTCTCTCTCTCTCTCTCTCTCTCTCTGTCTCTCTCTCTTCCTGCTTGTGATTGTTGCCCAGATTCTAGTTCACTAAGAACTGAAGAAAAATGGTGCTATTCTAATTTTATCATTTAAACTTTTGAAACCAGCTTCAGTACCTCTCTAAAATGATGCTTTCTCTTACTAATCACTACACTGATTTCAAGTAACATCCATAAAAGGCTTATAGTTGATCAATAGTTGATTTCCTTATTTTATTTTCCATTTTTCAAATCAGTGAGTCAGTGACATAGCATCTTCTAAAGATGATCAGTGAATTAAAGGAAATCACCATGAACTCATAAAAGTATTTTTGACAGGTTTCAATCCATTGTACTTCTTATTACTATGCTGAGATTTTACCTTCTTTGGCCAGTGGCTGCTCTTCCAAGTTGGATTTTTGTGCCTTTTGTACACTATCCTTTCAGCATTAAAGTGCCTTTTTACTTTCTAATACAAAATGTTTCCAATTTATCTTACCCGTGTTCCATTGCAGACATGGAGTTAGGAATACTGGTTTGCAATAAAAAATAGTGCATAGAAACAATAATCTACGTGTTGGGAGATCTAAATAACTTTAATTGGTCCACAACATTCAAATTTAATTCAAGTTTAATCAACCACTTTCCATCTGATGGACAATGACTACTTTTTAATACTGATCTCAGTCTCAGGTACTGAACATCTGCTTTTAAGCCTGGTGTTAGTCATTCAGCAGAATGAAGAGACTAGAAAATAACAAACTAACCTCACTTCAGCATAGAAGTACTCATTGCTCCTTAGATGTTAATTGTTTCATGGTGAGGGGCGGAGCTATATAGTGGAAATTCAAGCTGATATAACCTTTATTCAATCTCTGACCCATCTAAAAAGGTAAGACGCGATAGATTCTTCTCAGTATGAATGAATCACTCATGAACTGAAGAAATAAGTTCCTTTTTCTCAAGTGTAAGGTGACATATTATCTGTAAAGGACCTGATGCTCTGTCAACTGCAGAGTAAGACTTTTACAGATGCCATGAATGTCCTTGATCTGATGAAGCCAGTGCAGCTCTGTCACTCATAAATAAACATTGCTGCTGATAAAAATTCATCTCTGGAGAAAACTACAAAACAAGACCTTGGTAAGATCTTCCTACTTGAATTGATGTAATACTCAGGACCTAACAATGAGCTCCAAAAGGAGGCGAAGCAAGTGCAGTGCCACAGTTGGGTATTTGATGTTGCTTTTGAGGAATGTGATGGTGAGTGCTGTTGTACTCCGAAGGATGGTTGGTTTGATAGTTAATAATCAGCAGTGGTGCTAACAAATCCTATGACTTCCTACTTCTGTTTATTGTAATGTTCTGTATCGGTGCCAAAAGAAACGATGAGAAGACCCAATGAAGGTAGCTCAGAGGACTCACTGAGATCTGTCTCTCTCAAAGTGAGCCCAGAACTCTAGAAGCATCTCCTTTTTATTTAGATTATACAATGGAAGATTTACAGGGAGGAGAGGGGATCACCAACATCTTAAGTAAGGGTGGAAATATCAATCAGGATTAAACTGTTACACTTTTTAAAGATCCTAGTCTTCTAAGATCCCTAAGTAACAGATTACAGCCCACTCTAAACTTTGTTTATTGTTCTTTGCTACTTTAAGGTGCTAGTTTCTAATCTCTACATCTGTTCATAGATTTGAATATTTGTATAAAGAGAAAGGCCATGTGGTTAAACAATGACAATAAATTTTAAAAGTTTTCAGATAATGAAAGTACTCTTTCTTTTCCTTGAAAAAGACATTGTGAAAACTATTGTGAATTGTAATTCAAGAGGAATGTGCAGTAATAAAATAATAATGTAAAAGAACAGAGTCAGGCATGGTGGTGCATGCCTGTAATCTCAATACTTAGGGGGCTGAGGCAGGAGGATCGGTGTGAGTTCAAGTCCAGCCCGGGCTACAAAAGTGAGCTCAAGGCCACCCTGAACTTTATAGTGAGACCCTGTCTCAAAAAGAAACAAAATGCAAAAGAACAAAAATTTACAAAAGGAATATTTATATCTGCATAATAATTTCATACATTTTGTTTATTGAATGTTTCACATGTGTGAATAAGTCTTACTAACACACTTTGAAGAGAATAAAAATAATAGAAAATACGTTGAAAATTATACAAAATTTCACACATAAACAAGATGAAGGTATTCAGTGATGGCTGTTACATTGCACATTATCATTTTCAATGTAGTTCAGATTATTAAATATAAAACATGTAAATTTGGTCAAAATAAAAGTTTTAAGCATTAACTGCTGCCTTAAAAAACTGATGGAAATTAGTGCTATAATCCTTTTTTTTTTAGATTTGGAACTAAAAAAAGGGCTTTATTGAGGGCAAGAGGATGCAAATACAAAAATCAAAAGCTTGTGTAGCATTTCATGAACTTTCCATTCTCTGTCCAACGAGAGCTGGGTGTTGCTTGTGCATTTTCCAATGGTACTGATCTGCTCATGACATCTTTATACAAGGGGAAACCGAGGGGCAGATGTATTAGTGGCCCTTTGGGAGAACTCTGATCACAGCAAGAGTAAGTGTTCACATCTACCTACTTCTTTCCTTTCTGCTTCATGTGTACTACAAAATAATCATTGCATGCAATGGTGAGGCCTGCGATTAGTGAAAAGAAGCTCTGGAAGCCCACTTTGCCATCTCGACACTGGTCCAGGTCCTTCATGATTTTGTCCACAGCCAGAGGGTCTTTTTGATTTTCCAAAAATCCAGGGAACTCCTTTTCCATGAGCACTCTCAGGTCTTCCTTCGTTAAGTAGCATTTGTCCCCAACAAATTTGTGAAATGTAAACATGGTTTCCATGGCATGTTCCATTTAGGAAGGCATCTTGGTGAGGTCTGTTAAAACCTTAGCATGGAGGCGCAGCAGACACGGGGCGAACGGGCGAGCTGGGGCGTGGTGGTGGCCTATAATCTTCTTAACTACCCTATGACATACTTTTTCTTTAGTTGCGTAGGAATTTCCTAAGAACAGTCCTTAGTCTTTGTCTATTGTACAGTTTATTCATGGCTATTTCGTCCAAGTGGCTTTCCATCCCTTGTATCCAATGACTCTCCAATTCAATTCATATTTCCATGTTTGACCATGTCAGTGTCAAGCAGAGTCTATATTAGTAAAGATAACAACCTGCTTAAAAGCTCCCCTTAAGCATCTCTGAATGTTTCAACCTAAGCTCTTGCATTTGTTAAGTTGAATTTCCCTCCAGTCTTCCTCATAGCAAGAAATGATACCATGGTTGACCTAATGCTTTAAGTAGTAATTGAGTCTTTTCTTTGTATTACTCTTCATATGAGCAAATCTGACTGCCATCTCCATTGTCACTGTTGTTCAAATGACTTTAGCTAAGACTTCTAAGTGCCTGTGTATTTTGCCTCACTGGTCTTCTATTGCACTGTAGATCCTGTCTGTGCTAAGATGGAGCCTCATCATCACAAGTTCACATTTAGTGGGGGAGGCATATGCAAAAGTGAACAGCTGTATCATCATGAGGGACATGGTACAGTAAAGGTGAGTGGAAGGTCGTTTTGGGAGTAGAAGAAGCCTAATATGGTTTAGATCTAAAATGTCTCCTGGGCTCATACATGGAAAAGGAGGGTAGATCATGGGACTGCTGTTGTCCTGTGGAGGTGGACTGCGCTGGTGCCCATCCTGTGTCCATTGAATCCGTGCATGGTGGGTGTGGTGGTTGATACATTGTGTTAACTTGGCTGGATGACTCAGTGGCCAGGTTCCTGCCCTGGAGTACAATTGGTTCTTCCCTAGAGCAGGACCAGGGCCCATGCTGGGGTATGATTGGTTTCACCCTAGGGCACAATAGGCCTGCCCCAGAGTGACTCAGCACAAAGAGACCTCACAAAGTGGTGGAGGAAGGATAGTTGATGTTCCACTTTGTCCGAGGAACTTCAGTCTTTGCATTTGGTTTAGACTTTATCACCTGGCTTTCCATCGATGGATAGAGACTTGAGTGGAGCATTGTAGTGAGCTTCAGACCTTGGGAATAAGTTCTTCAGTCTGGGATGTGCAGATGCCCTCTGCAGGCTTCCTCATCTGACTCTGTGGCTGACTGTTGTAAGCCAACCTTGTGATTCCTCATACACTGTATATTTTGTGTTAATATCCATTCCTTATATTATATCTGTTCCTCTAAGTAAAATACTGACCAATACAGTATGGAAAGGTAGTGGCTCTGTTGTTTTTGGTCTTTGAATTTGGGGACCTCATAGGATTTTGCCTAGAATGAAATATCACTCGGATGCTATTAACAATAACATATGGCAGTCACATATATAGGTGCATATGATTTTAACACTTAAAAACAACAGTTTGCCCAAATCTTTCACAAAGCACTCTCCTGCTTTATGAATCTTTCTTGATCAAGAGAACTTTGAAGTGTGACTCTACTTTCTTTGCTGTGCTAAGTAATTTTGAAACAAAATTGTGCTTGTAATTTCCTTTCCTTTGCCTTTTCACACCTTCAGTGACTCATTCAGGATCTCAGATTTGAGACTCAATGCAGACCAACCCTTTCTCTGCTATGGACTGTTTTAAGGGAGATTTCCTCATTACTTCCTCAACTTAGAAGAGAAAGGTCCTAAGTAATCATTGGCTTACTTCTTTCTTCTTGACAGCATGGCATACATTCCTGGTAGTGGGGATACATTCTTTACTTAGCCCACTCGTTGCCTAACCTGACAAGTACAAAGCAGCATAAAGCTTCCTCCAAGGAAAGTGCTGTGGCTCCAGCTATAAAGGTGACTGGTGTCCTTCTAGGCCCTGGAGGCTTCCACAAGCATCGACTCTCTTTTCCAAGCAGAAAAAAGTGCAAGTGGATGTGGGGAGTTCTATAAAGAAAAATATGATAATTTTATCAGAATTAGGAAGCAAAGCAAAAATGTAGGCATGAGTACTGACCTTCTATGATAAATAGACTTCTTAGATTTTAAGAGTGAAAGAATTCTTCATGGAGGATGAATTTCTTGACATTTATTCATTTACTCATACAATAACTACTGAGAACCTGTTTTATGTGCTGGAACCCCTACTGGCTTCTGGATAAACAAAGATGAATAAAATAGCATCCATGCCATCATGTAGTTCACAATGTTGTGTTGAAGGTGTTTATTTTTATTTATTTATTTATTTATTTATTTTTGTCTTTTTGAGACAGGGTCTGGCTATGCAGTTCAGGCTGGCCTTGAGCTCACTTTTGTAGCCCCGGCTGGTCTCGAAATCGCATCGATCATCCTGCCTCAGCCTCCCGAGTGCTGGGATTATAGGCGTGCGCCACCACGCCCGGCTTTGAAGGTAAGTGTTTAAACGAAATGAATTTCAGTGTCATTTGAAATGCACTGTAAAGCAGGCATGAACATACAGAAATGAAATCGCACTTTCTGGTCTGTTGACAGAGTTAGGATGGATGTGACAAAGACAACAAAATCCAGGTCTCCGAAAGGGCAATTGATGTCATAGTGAAGAGCTTGGGTGGGGCTTCCCGGGCCTGGGTTGTTGTTTTACCCTATCCTTTCCTACACTTATACATGGTCCAAAGAGGTTTATAGAGCCATTGTGAGCTTTAAATGAGATGTTATCTGTAAAATGCTTAACATGGGGCTGTGCACAAGGTAAAGTTTGCATAACAGTGTGGTCATCATGGTACTGGCTATCATATACTACTGCTGGAAGACAACGAGATGAACTATGTTCATTGAGAGAAGAGGGTGTAGACAAGAGATGAAGGAGTTTGGCAGGCCAAGTGGAGGAACCACACCTAAAGGCAGAGGTGTGTGTAGTGTGTCCCTCTCCTATCAAGAAGACAGGGCTGAATTCGGCTTTCTAATTTTGGTTTGTATTTTGTGAGGTGGGGATGTAGAAGTTCTTAAAGTCCATAAAGACTCTTAAATAACTTCAAAAATGATGACCTGTTCCAAACTATTCATGAATTGTGGCTTTCTGGAGTGTATTTGATCTTATAAATACATTGTTTTCCCTGGCATAAAGCAAACAGGTTGGTATAAGTTGAGTTAAAAAGTTTCTGGCACATGTGAGGCAGACTAGAGTGACAGTAGTGTTATTATTTTCCATATGTTTCTAATGTAATCAACTGGAAATCTCCTCACCCTCCTTATTTCTTTAAATCAGATTTCTATTAAGTTACTTGCTCTTTACCTTGGTTGGACATTAGAATCCCCTGGAACATTCGAAATGCCTTGACTGTGCTACACAGTTATACTGCCTCATTTGTCTTGCAGGGAAGCCCTAGTATACTATTTTTCACAAGTCCCTTCTACTCACCATCACCAGGTCATCTTAATGTACAACCAAGGATTCCAGCCTGTGGGTTAGGCTTACCTGTCTCGTGATTTATAATGACCTTGACCATACTTAGTAGCACTATGCCTTCCTTCTATAGATGAGCCTGCCTTTGTAACAACATGTTAAGGCCTCTTCCTTCCTGAACATTGGAGGAATTAGTGGTTCCAAGATATCTGAGAATACTGAAATCCACAGATGCTCAACTCCCTATGCAAGTTGACTTGGTATGTGCATAAGGACTTATGTATATCATTTCATATACTTTCAATCATCTCTTGATTACTTATAATACCTAAGGTACTGTACATGACATGTAGAGAGATATAACCCTGTATTGTTCTGTATTTGTACTTTTTATTGAAATATTGTTATGCTTATTTCCTTATATTTTCTGTGTATTTTCTAGCTGAAGTTGGTGGGATTTGTAGATGAGAAACTTACAGACGAAAAGTGCTGGCTGTATGTTATGTAATGAAGGTCCTTCTGGCTTGCTTAAGCTGTTCTTTACCTTCATGCAATTTAACTTTCTTGTTCAGATTTACCCACCAATAGGAATAATTTCTGTGACTTTGAGCACTACACAGAATTCTGTATTACTCTTGGTTTTTCTCTCTTCTTTCCACCAGCTTTTCTTGGCTATTTTGACCCTTCTGAGCCTTGACTCCTAAAGTCCTCTCAGTTGTAGCTCTTAGAGGTATCCAGAGCAGTCACCTTATCTTGCTGTTATATGGGGGCACTTTCAGAAGGATGCCATGCTGTCAAAGACCCAAGGGCAGGTGTGCCCCCTCTTCAGGTGGTGAATTCATATTCCATTCCCAGATGTGATTATCTGTACCATAGGCCACTGTGCTTTGAGAGAAAGCCTAGGGAAAGGCGGTTGTTGAACTTCTCAAAGCTGTTCCTTCTAGAAGCATTAAATAGTGCCTTCTCCCCATTAAAAAAATTCATTGGTACAGATGACCTTTTTCTCTGAAAGTAAGATTGTTGGACTTACAGAGTTAGATGTGGACCTTTTAATCCTCTATTGAGTACTTCTTGGCAGTTCTAACTTTCAGACTAAAGTTTGAGTGTAGACTGCAGGGGCTGGAAGTTTCAAGCACTGTTCTTACAGACTGACAAACTTCAGAAATTGGCACTTTATGACTCTATGAAATAGTCGCATGATTTAATGTGTAGTGATTGATAAAGGAATGAAGATCAAAAATAGCAAGAGAAAAAATACCCAGAGAGAAAATCCTAGTGTCAGAAGATAGCAGAAGTCTATTACCTTGAAAGGAGAGGGTATAGTCTTCATATAATAAAAGATCTTTAATGTGAAGTTTTCATATTGCATAGAAATTTCTCAGTTCTCCAAACACCTATATAGGAAAAAAACCTTAAAAATATATGCTATAATAAATGCAATAATTCCAGGTTGTCCTTCTTTATTTAGAAAATCACCTACATAATAAAAAACCTAAGCATGACAGAAATGGAAAAATTTTAAGTTACATAAAATTTAGTATGCCAAGTTAGTAATTTTACATGTATGAGATGTTATGACTGCAGCAATGATACGATTAATTTCAGTAAATAAAATGTGGCCATGAACCCATCTTTCCCCCAGGGAATACTGGCTTTAAATGAAAGCTCACACATGGGTGCTACAGTAGAGAACACATTGTACTAGTGTCTCTTTTCACTGCTGCTTAATGATGCAAGCCCTTTCCTTGTGCAGGAAGACTGCAAGGTGTTGTCCAGTCCTTACAGCAAAATTACTTGTGTTTTCATGTCAAAAAGTGGGAATCAGTGTCATTCCACTGCAGAAAGAGCTGGGGACATGCATGTTCTTTTCTTTTTCCCTTTCTTTTGGAAACATGTTGTAGCTTTGGAGGGATCAGGATACCTGAAAAGCGTTCAGAGGAACAGCACTATCTATTAGCAGTGGACTGTCTTGCAATATTCGCTATTTATTTCACTGATATATTCATGAGCTTTTCCGGAAGTCAGGGCCTCAGTGTAATATACAAGGACTGATTCTGATATTTCCCTTGGTAGCAGTGCTTGACCATGTTGGGGTCGTGTGTCGGTGGGGTTCACTGGCTGCTGCAGTGCTCACTGTCATCAGTAATAAGTACCGAGGACAAACCCTAAAAGCTGCCTGATCAAACTTTAAGAAAACTTGGATGGCTTAAGTGAGCCTGCAGGGCTTTGGAGAGACCAAGCAGACCTTATTTGTCTACTTATATTAATTTCGCAGAGTTTCAAGGGTCAAGAAAGGCAGCCGGTGATGCTTATTAATTTATGAAAGACAGACTCTTGTCTGCCTCACTCTCTAGCTTTGAGCATTCTGCCTTTCCTTTCAGAAAATTTAATATAAATTAAACCTCACCAGACAAGAGTGCCCTGAAGGATTAAGTCTAAAGTTCACAGTAGGACTAACATGATCCAATGATGCTCTTTTTGCAGCTACAATTTCACTTGAAGCCGTGTTCAAACAATAGAGCCTCACAGTGAGCCTAAAACATGAGGAGAAAAAGCAATTAGAAGCATAGCACAGTTAGTCAGGGGTTAGGATATTTTGGAAATATAAGAAGTCATATTTACATCTAAGGAGTTCGTGTCCATCTTTCTTCAAGAAATAATCACTTGTAAAAGGAATATCTTCTTGGCCTTCGGTTGGGGCCTGGTGCTTGTTAAGGTGGAATTGTCCATGTGGCGTAGCAGTGCCACCAAACATATCTAACCACTGAAGTCACCCTGATAAAGTGTGTACAGGGAAGGGAAACACCGCCATAGAAATGGAAGCCACACTTACTAATGCGACTATTCCTTTGTGGTTGATTTACTTCTGAGTAAGGAGAGAAGGCTAGAATCATGTGGTGACAGGTATTTAGAAATGCAATGACTAATTCAGTGCTCACAAAAACCTTTGACTTTTCTCCATTATTTGATTAGTGAGGCAATGAGACTCAGAGAGATTAACACACCTTTTTCTTTTTTTTTTTTTTTTTGGGTTGGGCAGATAGAAAATAACAGGATCTTTTTCTCTCTTCCTCTCAACTAAAAGCCAGATCGAGCACCACTACTGTCCTTTGTGGAAGTCCTTTTGAACAACTCCTCCTGTGGAAGGAAAAGTATGTGGTTGCAGAAGATTGAAATTAGGCCTGCTCCAGTGCAGTCAGGCAGGAAGTGCTGGGGGAAATGAACTCAGCTGGAAAGTAGGGGAGAATGCACAGAGTCAGGTAGGTGAGGGACTTTATGCTTTACTGTTAGAGCAATGAGAGCGATTTGGAAATCTAGAGCGGAAGAACACCTGTATTTACAGATTCGTGAGCTCTTACAGGCTCCATTTAGAGAATACCCCCTGCTGTTGAGATGGAGTTGCTGGTGGTGGATAATGTTTCTATAGAGAAAAACTGACAAAGAGAAATGTCTTAGTTCATTCAGGTTCCTGTGACAAGACACCGTGAAACAAAACAAAGACAACAAAACACAGCGTAGTTTATACACAACACAAATTTATTTCTTACGCTTCTAGAAGATGCAAAATCCAATATCAGGAGGTTTTTTTTTTTTTTTCCCTTTTTTTTGAGGCAGGGTCTCACTATGCAGTTCTGGCTGGCCTTGAGTTCACTTTTGTAGCCCAGGCTGGTCTCGAACTCACGCCGATCCTCCTGCCTCAGCCTCCCTAGTGCTGGGATTACAGGCGTGCGCCACCACGCCCGGCTTCAGGAGGTTTTCATATTCAGTGACTAAGGACAATGACCCACTTTCTTACAAGTAATTCCTTCTAGCTGCACATAGTGGAAGGGGCTGCTTAGCTTCCTGAGCCTCTGGTATAACAGCATATTCTCATTTATGAGAATAGAGCCCCTTGATCAAGTTACCTCTCATTCACCCAGCTCCTAGTATTATCATCTTGGCGATCAGCTCCTAACTTCTGACACACAGCTTTAGATCATAGCCCCAGATATAATGGAGAAATCATTTGTTTCAAGGCAACAGCCAACTGCTAAGGCAGTTGTTTTGGGCAGAGTGAGTGGAAGCATTTGCAGGATGAGCACTGGTGGGAAAAGAGGAACAAACAGACCTTTTCTCAAGGTCTGAAGCATGTAGCCAGGTCTCTCCTCAGGATAGGTACAACCTGATGCTACATGGAGTAGGAGACAACAATACCTAAACAGGCATTCTTCTGAGAAATGATTCAACCAAGTTTCCATCAAGTCTCACAGTCTTAGAGACAAAGATTTCAAATCAGAACTTAGTGTTGGAGTGGTGTACAACCCAGTGAATACATCAGACTCAGATCTGATAAAGCATCATCTTTAATTATTATGGTCATTGGCTATTCTCTGTCTGGAAGAAGAAGTAGCACTTTTTCCTATTATGGAGAAACAGAACATCTTCCAAGGCAGTGGTGGTGGACCTATGGTATGTGTGCTACAGCAGGCTGTTTGTACCATTGAAAGCACAAAAAAGGTTCACATCACTTATCTAGATCCAAAATTTTTAGGAACAATATTAAATTAATAGTTAATAGACATGCCCCAGCATAGGACCACATGAGTGAAAATCAAGGGAAAATGATCAGTGATGACAGGTCCACAGGTAACTTAGACATAGATATTAGTGAATAAGGCTCTTCTTAATTTAACTCATTATTTATACTCATGAATACAGAGAAGGGAGCTGAAAATACAGAGAATGTGTCAGAAGTTTTAATCTACAAAAAAAAAAAAAAAATGAGCAGTTCTAAAAGTGGAAAATAAAGAACCAGTACCAGGCATCCTGACATAACTGCAAGAAGGATTAGTGAGCTAGAGGACAGATCATTATAATATTTGAATGCTGCAGTACACAGAGACAAAAGGACAGAAAATACAGAAAAGGAGCAATAAAGCTTTGTGGGGCTCAGTCAATATAGAGAACCTGCATGTGATCTCAATAGGAAAGCACAATGAATGTACCAAAAGCAATACTTAAGAGTCAATGTTTGAATATTTCCTTGAAACAGAGGAGTGATATTAATCTATAGGTTCATGGAAACTGTACAATGGTAATAAGGATAGCTATAATGCCAGGACACTGTATTGCAAGTAAGCATCACAAGAGGACTGTTGATAACAATCTTTTGCCTACTGTGCAAGTCTTTGCTTCCATTTCTCCTAGATATATAATCCAAAATAGATTTTTTGAGCAATTTCTTCTATCTCATGCTTCTGTTTTATATAACTTTATGCATGGGAAGAAGCTGGTATACTTCATGGGATTGGCTTTCATTTCTTTAATTATCAGTAATTTCTAGTATTATGCCTTCTGTGAGCCATCCGTGCATCTTTTTTGGTGAATTATCTATTTAATTGAAAAATCAGGTAATAAAAGGAAATTACCAATAGAGTGAAAAGACAACCCACAAATTTTGAAAAGATTTTAACTAATAAGTATTCAGACAAAGGTCTTCTATCTAGAATCTACAAAGAACTAAAAACAATTAGGGTTTCAAAATTCAAAGGCCTAATCCAGAAATTGGGCATCTGAGATGAACATACACTTCTCAGAGAAAGAAGTGCAGCAAGCCTACAAACACATGCAGAAATGCTCCACATCGCTATCTATTCGTGAAATGCAAATAAAAACAACACTTAGATACCATCTCACCCCAGAAAGAATGGCTATCATAAAGAAATTAACCAGCAACAAATGCTAGAGAGGCTGTGGGGAAAGAGGAACACTTCTCCACTGCTGGTAGGAATGTAGATTGGTACAACCATTATGGAAAGCAGTGTGGAGGATCCTTACAAAACTAGAATTGGAAATCCCATTCAATCCATCTATCCTCCTACTGGGAATTTTCCCAGAAGAACTGAAAACATCATACCATAGCAATATCTGTGCACCTATGTTTATAGCAGCCCAATTTGTAATAGCCAAATCTTGGAAACAACCAAAATGCCCATCATTTGAAGAATGGTTGAAAAAAATGTGGTATTTTTATACAATGGAATATTACTCAGCTATAAAGAATGAAAAGCTGGAAGACTTCATATATAAATGGATGTATATTGAACATATACTCATTAGTGAAATAAACCAGACCTACATGTGTAAATATCATATAGTCTCCCTCCTATAAGAACTCTAAACAAGAAATAAAAACTTAAGGGCATAACACAGATGAATGTGTTATGGATTAAACAACGAAGTGACTGGAAGTGGATAAGAGAGGAAACATAGCAGGAGCAAAATCATGCACTTATCTACATAGGATGAATCAGATATTGGTCTTAAAAACCTTCAAAAGGTTCATCACATTGATCATAGCACCATGCAACACTAAAACTATGCTTGGAATGCATGTCATTCTCGTCACTTTGATGTGTACTGCTCCCAATGTAAACTCAGTTACTGTCATACTCTCTCTCAAGTAAATGGTTGGTTAACAACAAAAAAGGAAGAGTATTAATTGAGAGTAAGAGACTGGACAAAATGCCATAGGCTTGACAGGCTACAGTTTTGTGCATCTTTGGATTTCCAAATGTCTGCTTCAAAATTGTGTAACTGCTTATATCACATTCTATGGAGAGTTGTTAGAATATCAATGATTGTCAGAAAATATCAATTCCAAGCTAAGTCAAAGATGTTTGATATTCAGAAGGCCAGTGATGATAAACTCAATTACCTATGTTATATAGTAATAGTATCACGAAGCTTTTCTGCTGGAGGGTTGAGAATGTAAGTTGGAGAAAAAGAAGGGCTATGAGGATAGCCAATATTTTGACCCTAGCCCTTCAAGGTCAGTAAGGACTCAGGACGTAAGAGAACTTGTGCTGTAATATCCTATAGCTCAGAAGTGTCCCAAATTTTCTGGTCAAGGAGATTATGGTACCTCAGAGGAAAGGGATGAATGAACTATAGTGCGTCTAAGGAGAGTCACCCAGAGAAAAACATTCTCTCAGGCTTTCAAAGAAAGCAAACTGGTCAAGTAATGGCCATGACTTGTCCCAAAGGCTGACACTGACAACAGTTGTACAAAGCACTGTACATGGTTCCAAAATTAATCCTGAGGAGGTCTGACCTTGGAAGATACAACAGATGAATGTATTGTTATACAGGTCTTGCTTTAACTTGCCCTTGATCACCCAGTAGAAAAGCTTAATTACAAGGCATAAAACACCAAGATAGATTGATGTAATGAGCTGTAGGAGGCTTGAATCAATAGCTCCCAGCCTAGCCAGTTTCACAGGTGGCCCACTGCAATTGTGAAACATTGGACTGTGTATGCATCTGTTTTCTCTTAGTTCTAAGAGAATAATTTGTTTTCTTTCCTTACCAATATCAATTGGAACGTGTGTCATGCCCACACCCTGTGCTCTGTATTACTATTGTGAGGACAATATCCAATGTGTCAATTGTTAAAAAAATTAATGTTTATTGAAAGTATTAATGTTTAATTGTTTGATCAATCTTATATACCTATACCTATTAATCTAAACTGATCTGGGTGAAAATATGTAATATAACCATTGTTAAATTTTTCTGGTTTTGAAATTCTGTACTATATATATTCTTACTTGTTAATGTTTTTCTATCTTCGTTTCTTCTATTTTTACTCTTTAAAATAAAGAAAAGAAAGAAAAATCAGGTAATAGCTTGATAGTTGTTTTCTATGTATTATTACAATAAATCTCTTAGGTATTTGGTAACAAATATTATTTCTTACTTGGTCCATATTTTCATTCTGTTAATCGCGTTTTTCATGCATAAATAATTTAGATACTGATGAAGTCAAATTAATTCATCTTTCACTTTTGTTTCCAGTGTTTTGTGCCTTGATATACAAGAAATCATAGGAAATTCAATACAATGAAGCTTTCCTTATCTGCTCTTTTCTCACAGTTTCTTGGTTTTAGCTCTTACAATTAGGTGTTATATCTGGTGAGTTAATTTTTGCACATAGTATGAGTCCAGTTTAATTATTTTGTACGCAGATACCCATTTTTTTCCTGGGAACATTTGTTTGAAAGATGGGTCTTCTCTTCATTGAATGATCTTGGCACTATGGTTGAAAACGATTTGATCATTTGTATCAGGGATCTTTGCTCCACTGGTCTGTATGTCTGTCTTTTTGCTAGTACCACACTGTTTGAATTACTATGGTTTTGTGTTAATTCTTGAAATCAGAAAATGTGAAGTATTTATTGCTATGTTGAGAGGGATTTTTATGGGGCTAAAGGACTCCTGTGATGGTAGAAGACAGATGAATGGCCTTAAAAGTGCACAAAACTATATGGTCCATGGCAATAAAAGATCATGAGTCAACCAGGCGTGGTGGCTCACGCCTGTAATCCCAGCACTCGGGAGGCTGAGGCAGGAGGATTGGTGTGAGTCCGAGACCAGCCTGGGCTACAAAAGTGAGCTCAAGGCCAGCCTCAACTGCATAGCAAGACCCTGCCTCAAAAAGACAAAAAAAAAAAAAAAAAGATTGTGAGTCCTTCACTATTTGCCTTTGCTTCCACTAGAACCGTGAAGATAAGGAACTATTATTAATAGAAAGACGAAGTATAATTTTATTTCATTTATTTATTTATTTCTATATTTTAAGGAAAGGTCTACAGGGTGTTCAGGGTCTCACTACTAGATCGAATTCCTACTGATTTGCCTGTTTACAACCTCCCAAGAGCTGGGATTACAGAATGTATGCACTGCCATGCCTAGTCTCAATTGCTCTCTCAGTGTGCCCTGGGGGTGGGGCCAGCATAGCAAGCCCAGAGATTGAACCCTTGGCCGTTGTGCCTGTTTGCAGGTGCTTTAATCTGCTTAGCTGTTTGGCTGGCTCAAGGTATGATTTTAGATCTTACTGAAATTATGGGTTAGCAGCAGCCAGAGGCCTCAGGTCTACAGCAACCCCAGGGAAGGAAGGTAAAATATATTCACCCAGTTTGGCTTATCTTTTATTTATATCCCTCATATTTCCTTTCATGCTAGATAACATTTACAGTGCTTTAATAGATTATGATTGGTTTAGTGTCTGTACAGCAGAAAGCAGAACAAAGTTAGAAGTTTATGTCTCATGTGACAAGGTACAGAGGTGTTCAATACAGGGATGATATGTAGCCAAACAAATTCTCACACCCCCTGTTTACTTTCAGATCTGTATTCCCTATTTTCAGTAGCCCTCATTCCTCCACTCCAGAATGGAAGTTGTATATACTTTTATAATATCATGTTACATGTCATGCCCCAATACATCATCTATGCCTCATTACAAAAGTAGGAAGAAAACTCAAATGCTTCCTTCAACATAAGGCTTTCTGGGAGAATCGGACACCAATTTCACTTATCACTTATTGGCCAGAACTTAGTCAACACATGGTCACACCTCTACAAGGCATGCTGGGAAAAGTAGTCTTCTGACTGAGTTAACACTGACAGTTTTATTAGTAAGCCAAGAAAACATGTTCATTGTAAATTAACTTGAAGTCTGCCTTCTGAATGTTTTCAACACAAACAACTGCACTCATGCGTTCTTTGGATGCCTCTCTATTTCACACTCTAACCAACACATATAAAGTAATAAAGTGACAAAACTTAGGTACTAATCACTGCCATAGAACAGAATATAACTCCCTAGGAGACTTCTTAGAATAAATGACACTAGTGGGTCTGGTTGTTCCAACTTAATCTTAACTGCTTGTATCCACTTTGAAGTGTTCAACACTAATCTCAATAGGAAGGTGATGGTTTTTGTTTTGGCCTGATAGTCTAATTCTGTGGACATATTGCTTTGGTGATTTCATACATGGCCCATTCAAAGGGGAAGCATGGCAAAACATCGGGGGAGGGAGAATAAATGCAGTTTATCGGTCCAGTAATTCTGTTTATCAGAATCCTGACCACAGTGTTTCCTGGGGGTCTGTTGGACTCAGAGATGTAACTGTAGAAAACTTTGATTTGGAGCTAAGTTATTCAACAAAAGGATTAGGAGCATTGACTTGAAAATATAAGTGGTAATAATAATTAAGGAAGTCTGGAAAAGGTGGCAGGGTGACGATAGATATCGTGGTGTGCGGGAGTAAAAGGAAGGTGCCTGGAGTCGCTCAGTGCACACTGTATTCAAATGTCCATGAGTGGAAACATTACACTAAATCTTATTAATATGCAAAGATGGTATATTGATGAAAAGGACTAAAAAGTATGAATGAATAAAGTTTTATTTCAGAGTTAAATTAACAAAGAAATATACATTCACATGTGTACGTACAGGCAATCCTTTGTGAGGAATTTACTGAAATCTTGGCCAAACACGGCTGAAGAGATTCAATCTTCATTCAGATCCTACTCATTATTGCCCTTCTCTGTGTCCTTGTTTGTTCATGTTCTTTTCCTGTGCTTTGGAACAGTGTTTCTTTGATTAAATACTTTAAGTTATTGACTGTGGCAGCTTCTCAGTGTTGTTTTAGCAGTGGATCATATCTACTTTTTCCTCCAAAGTGATGGCCAGTTATAATTTTAGCTCTCTGGGTATACCTTCCATAGAATGCTGGGATTTAGCAAGGCCGCTCCTGTGAAGTAAGACGTGCCTCATTAGCTTCTAGAGTCCAAGGCCTGTTTTCTGAAGGTTACGTGTCTCACTTCTTCCTGTATGTTGCCTGTGGAGCAGTTGTTAAGCACATTGAATGGCCTCTACCACAAGGAGTCCATAATCTGTCTGGTAAAGATACTGAAATGTTCTTGGAGATCTGCAAGCATATTTTCTTCAAGTTTCAGAGCTAAATGCTTTAGTCTTGCTGACATATTCAAGGTAGATGGACTTGGACACAATTCTATTCAAGAATATCAGATTAGAATTTGGCGGAAAATTTTTCAGCAAAATTTTACCCTCTTCCCCTCTCCCAAGACTCTCCATTCTCCATAACTATAAAGCAAACTGATTGCTCTTTAATTTATCTGAAGTATTCTGAGAGTATTGGGAAAAGTATTGATGAAATAACAGATCCTAGATTTAAGGGGTAATACTGAGTTTTGATGGTAAACTGTGAGTTGTAATATACCTACTCCTCAATCTCCCAGGATTACAAGGAAAATCAACTTAAATGATGTATGTAGAGATGATTTATTAAGTTTAAAGTAATATGGAGTTTCCAGTGTTAAATATTACAACCTCTGTGCTAATGGAGTCCTTGTGCTTCTTAACGTTAAACATGAAAAGTTTGAAACTATTTTCTATGGTTTTTAGTTTATGCTTTATCCTGAAAGTGCTTTGCTTTATGTTAGTGATGATGTAAGTTAAGTAGCACATAAAATTTAAAGTTTCATTCTACTTATCTTTCTTCAGGCACAGTGAGATCCAGGAACTCTGTTACCGTCATCCAGTTTTCCCCTCCCTCTCAGGTGCTTGGTCTAATTTTGTCTGTTGGTGGGCCACGTTATTTCTTTTAGGCTTATATTTACTTCATTTATCCAGGGAGGGTAGTTATAGACATCATCATATAATTCAGTATAAGAGATTTCTTTTAGCATCTCCCTATTAGTTCCAGGGAAGTATACCTGAGATGGGCTTGATTGTGAGACTGTTGAGAATGATATCACGAGGGAGATGGGCTTCCTTGACTTAGTGGCTCCTTCCTGCGTTGATTCCTGTGGTCCAGGGAAAGGTAAAGACTGGGCCCTGTGACCCAGTCAGAGGCATGGTGTGGGAGAAGGCTAATTCTCCATAGCAGAAGTTTAGACAGAGGTAAACTCCACGCGTCTGTTGGAAAAGATGAGATCAAATGTGTCGTAGAATAGGAAACACAAATGGTGAATAAACACACAAACATACTCTCCTCAACTTCATTAGTAGTCAAACCTCAAGAGTTATAACATACTATGTATGTGAGAAAAAGTTTAAAAGCTAGGAAATACAAAATTGGAAAAGATGTAGAATGAGATAAATCAACTCTTTGAAGGATGATCTGTGATCATTGTTTTGTAAAATAAATCTACCATTTTAATAAAGGCTGTAGATTCATATGTATCATGACCTAACAGGTCTCTTTGCTATATCCTAGGAACTTTGTCCATGGTGAGCCAGGAAATGTACAAGAATGCTCATAACCAAATAATCCAAAGTTGTGAACTACTGACAGCAATGTAAATGTGATACAGAGGGAGATGGCTGTACATATTTAAAAGTAATCATACAATGGTATACTATTAAACAAACCATAGTAACTTGAATCAAAGTTGATTAGGCTTAGAAACAGCAATTAGTGAGAAATTAGTTTAGGAATTAACTACAATGTGCTGTTACTTTTGTAAAGCTAAAATCAAGAAAAGTATAATTATGGATTAACTTGTTACTTTTGGCTTTTTTTTTCCAGTACTGGGGATCAAACTCAGGTTGTTACACTTGCCAGGCAGGCACTTAGATCACCAAGCTATCTCCCTAGCCCTGGATTATCTTGTTAGCTAATGAAAGCAATAGAATGATGCTCTGCTTATAGGTTATCTGACTGGCTGGCAATGGTATAGTTTTAGGGTTTCTTTTACTTTGTCTTACTCTGGAGGTGAGTTTGCACATACATATGCCTCTTGACATACGTATGTATGTATACATACATACATTACATATGTATGCATATATTACATGTATTTTATACTATGGTAATCTGAGATACTACAAAAATAGCAATATGTGATATAACAACCATTGTTAATTTTCTATCATCTTGTTTTGAAATTCTGTACTGGCTTTTATTCTATTTAAAATAAAAAAGTTAGTGAAATATTACAAAATAGAAACTTGTATAAAAGGTGTATACTGACTACAAATTTTTCTTGACTGAGTAGAGTAGAAGCGATAATTTTCATAGACATTAATCTGCACAAATCTGTATATAGCTAAAGAATTTCAGGAGTGAAGGTATGATTTATAGATGACTGTTGCTGTGTATTTGAATGTACTAAAAGTTTAGCTTAGCCAAGAAACTAATGGAATATTCGATAAGTTACCAAATTTTGAAAGGCACAAAGAGATCATCAAAGAAAGATATATAGACTCTCTTTAGGTTAGTTCTAAATTTGGATTAGTTCTAAAAAACTGAAAGTTGATCAGAAATTTATTTTAAATATTTAGAACAGACATTAGATCATGAACAACTTCCATGGAAGGGGTTCAGAAGATGATGATGATGATTATTATTGTTTTTTGCCTAAATGGGTGTTTTGTTGGAAGATGAAAGTCAGTATTAGGTATAGGCGACAGAATTTTTAATATATACAGAATTTCTAACTCTTGTGAGAATAGTTAGGCATTTGGCCTTTTCAAAAGAGTTTTAGAAATGGGTTTTTGCAGAGTCTAGCATTTTCCTTAAAGGGATTATAGCTAGAAGGGAGAATTGTGGAAAATAAAGAATTGTAGTAGAGCGATGGAACAGTGGAGGAGCATTAAAGGAGATGCAGGGAAACAGAATGGCACACAGGAAAGCGCTGTGCCTTGGTAACGAACGCACTGAAGTTTAAATACTGGCTCTGAGTAGCTGGGTGGCTTGGCCAGTAACCTCAGTCTCCCTGATTATATTCATTAAGCACATCTGTCTGAGCAATAGCTTTCACTTCCTCAAGTCTGTGGGGATCACAGACTTTGCAAGCAGGGCAATTTGCTCCAGAAAGGACCAATGATGAGATGCAGAGATGATCAACTACATCCTTAACAAGGTGCATATGTGTGGGAACAGGTGCTGTGCAGGTATCACCAATACACCTGTGTGTGTGTGAGCGACGACTGTGAATGAACAACTTGAAAGTGGAACATTTTAGGGAATGGGGTTCGCTCTATAAATGAGGTGAGGGAGCAGATAGCCAGGGAAAACATAAACATTGTTATTATTATTTTTTGCCTGGCTCTTGCCTTGGGGTTGAGCTTTGCTCTTGTCTGTTGGATACGGGTGGTGTGTGTGGCATGCAGACAGGATGTTCTCATCAGCCTTTGTGCTATGTCTTTTATCATGCTTGGGTGTTCTTTCTCTAATACCAATGACACCAACTGATGGATGAAAAGCGAGAGGCTGTGAGTTCAGTTCTGTAGCTAAAAGTGTGCTGAAAGTGCAAAAGTTCTGCAAATTGGGTATCCTCTCTGGTTTTTTCAAGTAGTGGCAGCAAAAGAAAGAACACAGGGCCTGGAGCCAAGTAGGGGTGTGAGGATGTGGTGTCTTCGAGTGCCAACTCAAGTCCACTGTGAAGGCTTAGTCTGAGAGGGGGCTGTTGGGAGGAGGTGGAATCCTAGGGAGGTGAATCCTCATGGGAGGTCTAGGGGTCATTGGCGAGTGCTCTCCGGATGGGGCTCTTTTCAGATCTCTTGCATTTCCTCTAGAGGGTTTTTCAAAACGGAGCAAGCTGGGCTGCTCCTGTCCTTTCTGCTCCTGCTTGCAGCTGCTGTCATTTGCTTGCTTTGCCATCCATTCTCGACACACTTTCCGTGCCATGAGTTGATGCAAGCCAGGGCCCAAAGCTATGTCTGTACTACAGAACCTGCTATGTGCTCTTTGTGCTTTGACCCAAAGAAACCTACTTTCTCCATAAATAGTATGTGTTACCACATTCAGTTATAGTGATGAAAATCCAACTCATACGTGAGGTTTGTTCTCGGTTCTTGCATATCCAGTTGAATGACCTCAGACAAACTATTGTACCCTCCTGAAAGGTGGATAAACATTGTCATTTCTTTATGTTGCCTTTTAATCTTTGATCCTTAACTTTGGCTTTTGATATTGACCTATAGAATTGGTCATTACATTTGACCTTCTTTGTTTGAAGTGGGCTCCATTTTGAAAGGTCTGCACTCTTCATTGCATACTGGTTGCCCACATCCCACTGTCTTTGTCCCTGGCAGAAAGGCCTGAATTGATGGGAATCACAGTAGTCACTAACAGCAAGAGTTTTTTTTTTTTTTTTTTTAAATTACCCAGTGCACATCATGATGGTAGCTTCCTTGGGAGACTGTTTTCTTTTTCTAGTGATGAGAATCAAACTTAGAATTCCCTAGATTTTCTAATAATAAGACATTTGCTCAGTAATTTTCCACCCCAACAGTGATTCTTTCTTCTTAGTCCTTAGCCTTCCACATACTTCTTTCCCCAAGGTTTTATGTCTAGTTTCCTTTATACTCTGCAGTAAAGTTTCAGCACTTGTATAATTTCTTTTTCCTGAATAGAGCTTTAGCTTCTCTTTCCAGCAATCTGGACAGCCCTGGACTGCAAGGTAGAACATGAGTCTCATGGCTATTTTCCCCTGTCTCTTCTTAAGTTGGGGCTCCAATGATCTCACTCCCGTTCTCCTTTGGTGATCCTGTGACAACCAGTCCTCCTTTGTCTCATCCAAAGACACACCTGTTCTTCAACAGAAAACAGCCAATCCCAAGAGCTTCAGTAGTATGAGTGACACTTTCCTCCAAAATACCCCAAGTGATTTACTTGGCAATCCCTTCACTCCTTCTAGTTTCTCCCCGCAACAAATCTGTGCTGTCTTCCCCAAAAAGATAGAAAAGTGCTTGGGCCTGTTCCAAGGCTTCTGCCTACATAGTTTTTGCTGTTGGCCTCTTCCAGTGAGCTGACTCTGAAGACACAGGGGCTGGAGTTGAGTCTTGACTGACATTAAGTCAATCTAATTGATAAAGAGATATCTTTATTTGGGAATTATTTAGGAGTATAACTCAGTAGACACCACATTCAAGCAATCTTGAAAATATACTTTGAAGTTTTACAAGATGGTGGCTATTTTTATAGTTTCCACTGCAAGGAAGTTTAATTGCATCTCTCATATTTGTCAAGAATTGTAATCAAAACAGCAAATGCCACAGCATTTTATAAGAAAGTGGTTGGGCATAGTCCCAGAAGCAATAGGATGGTTTCAAACACATACAGAATGCTGGTGAATTTCCTTCTTGAAGCTGTAGTTTGGCTGTCCAGTCCAAAAGTTCAGCATGTGCCCAGGTGATGTACACAGATAGCTCTGAGACTTAGGTCCAGATTTGCCTGGAACTTGGCTTATTAAGCTTTCTGATTCCATGTTAAGGGCTCTGAACCAATGCTTTCCACTTAATTTTCTTCCTCAACATATTATACCTGAATTATGAGGGAAAAAGGGTCAGCCACACATGTAAGGGAATGTTGTGAATCTCATGATCCTGTTTGATAATCAACTTACTTGGTCACGCAAGGCTCACTTATTTAATGCTGTTTGGTGAAAGGAGGAACTAATATGTCTTGAGTATTGATGATACGAGGGCTTTTGTCTGCTTTAGTTCTCACAAACACCCCAATATGAGTTGCTATGTGCACAGTACTAAGGTCCTGTGTTCACCTTCAGGGACATCTGGCTATCAGGTACTGGTTCTGCCCGGTAACCTTTTATTTAACAAAGGACTCTGTGTCAGCCAGAGATTTACTAGAGGAACAGATATAATACAAGGAACAGATAAAACACAAGATGTAGAAATGTATAAAGAATTATAAGATTGGCTTACCATGGTCACCCAAGCATGCAGAGGGTATCTGTACACCAGAGACTGAAGGATTCAGCCCAAGGTCTAGAGCTCACTGCAGTGTTCGGTGCAAGTGTGCATCAGTTGGCCTATGGGTTTGTGATGGAAGGGATGGAAGGCCAAAGGGTCTGTGCTGGAAGCCAGGAGATGACAACCAAACTGGCTGGGAGATTGAAGATTCTCCAAGGAAGTGGAACAACCCATCCTTCTTTAGTCCCCTTTATATGGCCTCTAAGTTCTGAGTCATTCTAGCGCAGGCCCTCCCTGCCCTAGGGAGGGGTCCCATGCCCCAGGGTGTAGATTCACAGAGCAGATTCGGCAGATTCCCATGCCTTATTCAGTAGGATTATCCACATGGAACACTTAAGTATGAGTATTTTCCTTAAGCAAAAGAAAAGAGTCTTGAAAGATGCTTTATAGATAAAGAGGTTGAGGTTCTTTGGCATCAAAGGAAAAAGAAATGGATGGAAACTGAATCCAAAAGATACTAAAGAGTCACACGGAGGGCCAGGGGAGTACACTTTTTGTCATTATCTTTTAAGTAGAAGAGAATCTGAAGTTCTATTTTGGGTGAACAAACAGAAGAACAAATTCTGCTTACTTCCAGCAGTGATTGTTCTCTAAGGTCTGTGCCCTCATCTTTGCCGCATCCCTACTCTGGAGACTGGGTAGGAGGCAGAGGAGGCTGGGCATAGTGAGTTACAGCTGGGACTTAGACAAGTGGGGCTGGGAGGCCACAACTATCAACACCTATGAGTTGGTGTTTCTAGAAGCTGCTCACGGAATTGTAAATTATTTTACTCTGAAGCCAAGTCCCAGAATCCATGCCCGAGAGTTCTAAGGGCCTCATATTTGCAGTGTGGGGGATTGAGACTATAAATGATTCAACTAATATCCTCTCCTGTGAATCACCCAAGAATTCCAAGGGATTTGCCTATTGATTTTTCTGCATTTGGCAATGGGCTCTCTGCTGTGTGATGTGATTTTTATTGCAATCCTTATAGAGAGTGCACTATTTTGTTTAAAAGGCCCTTCAATATTCTGTACTTAAAAAAATACTCCGAAAGAATGCACACCCCCAAAGCCTTCATGGCCTAAAGGAAAGTGCACATCACCTTTAACTGCCAATATTTGCTTACATCTCCCTTATTCTCATCTTGCATGGCTACAGCTCAATGTTCTGGGGCCAGACGTGTGCTTTTCAAATGAAATTGCTATTAATATTGCAAAATATTTACATTTTGGTCCCAAATCCAAACAGGCACAAAACTTTATGTTTCCTTTTGTAATTTCAATATTTAATTAGTGATGAAGCACCAGAGGCAAGCAGAGGAAAAGCACCCCATTATTTTTTAAGTTATAGTGTATTTACAACCCATCTCCACCTGCTCCCTTTGTCTCTCCCTGTCTCTGCAGTACACAGACTTGTCTCAGGAGCCCCTCAGGAATACAGCTGTGTCATCACATACTGTGGCATCCTAATATTTCATACTAAGCTCTAAACCAATTAGGAATGACTACTGGCAGTGCTGACTCATAGGAAGAGAAGGGGATAATGTGTCCTTCAGGTAATGAACTTCACTGGGGATTTGACACATATTTCATTTGTTAGTGCTGTTGGTTTTTTCCCCTGTCTCATTTCTGTGGATGTGGCTTCATTTTGTTTCATTGCTCTGGGAGGATTATGCAGAAATTAATATTTGGGAAGTAATCAACTGTCTGACATCTAAATCCTCAGGGACACCCTGGTGAGTGCAGACAGATCGTGCTCACTGAGTGTGACTGGGGGAACTGTGGGTACTTTGCATGCTTTAATTTGTCTCTATTCTGGGGTTTTTCAGTCCTCCATCACCAGGATTATCCCTTGGACTTTTTTGGACATACTGCTGGGCCCTTAGTACCAGAGTTCCTCACTCACTAGGTCTGGTGTGGGGCTTTTCAAGTGCCCAGATGCATCCGATGCTGAAGGTCTGGGCCCACACTTTGGGAAACACCACTCTCCAGTTTCGATGCCCTGCTTTATTCTCTTTAATGAAAGTACAAGCCAGTGTTTGATGGGCTTTTGTGTGATTTGGTCAGAGGTTAGAACTCCTCAGCTTTCAGGGGCTGATGAGTACTGTCAGCCACCTCAGTGGATGAAGTGGACCAGAAGGCAGAGATAGCTGGGAGTGGGGAAACATGTGGGAGTGGATCTCAGACCCCATCTACATGCTGCTTTATCTGAGCTCCACCAGACTGTGGCATCAGGAGGCAGATCATTTAGCCACTCTGTGTGTGAAAGCTATAGTTGGCCCTCAGCTTCTCACTTTGCAGTCTCTGCTCTAAAGAAATTTACCAACTGCTTTTCCAGAGCACGGGTAGGTTTATTCCATATGCATATATTTACTTCAGAGTTTCCTCTAATTTGCAGTTTGGACATTCTTGTCCAGTGGACAGTTAGATCATGAATCTCCATCAGGTCCTGGTGGTAGAAGCTTAGAGTGAGGGTTGGTCAGATAAGGACAGGCTGGGTCAGAACATCATGGGAAGCTACAAGGGAGATCAAGTGAGTAACATGCGTATTTGGGTTTTCCAGAGGAAAAGAGAACCAATTGTGTGTGTGTGTTATGTGTGTGCTTGTGCACATGCATGAGTAGCTGTTGCTATAATTGCATGTATGTGTATATAAAGTTATTTGAAGATATTCTTTATATTCCTTACACAATCAGAAGCTAAGTAGTCCCACAGTAGCCATGTGTAGGCTGGGGAGTAAAGAAAGCTGGTCGTTGTCCAACTCAAGAAGCTGGAACTCTTGGATAAGAAGAACTAATGACACAGCTTCAGTCTGAAGCTGGCACAAGTCTATGTTCACAGAATGAAGAGTCTGAAGCCTTAATGTCCAAGGGCAACAGCAGGGGCATAACATGTACCAGCTTAACAAATGCTGGACTTGTCTGTGGATGAGCCTCCTTCTCAGGCCTTATTATTCCTTCCAGGCCCTGAACCTGATGGACAGTGTGGCCCACATTCAAGGAGGGTGATTCTAATTGGTTTGTGGACTCCAGTGCCAAATGTCTATCAATCCAGGATGATTGACCACCAGTTAGCTATCACATGATAAGTAGATTTGATTCTCTTGAACTAAGGAGAATAATTCCAGCTCATGGGTCCACAGCAGTTTCTGATCAGTAGATCATGCAATCACAGTTCACAGCAGAGCAGAGAAAGGGCCCAGACAGTTTGGCCATGGTCCCCTTGGAGGAGGATGTGCATTTAGGGTCCCCTGTATGGTGCATCTACTTTAATCTCTGAGGCAACTTCATGATGTCACTAGTGCCATCTTGCTGGAGTTGAACAGTATGTCAGAGGGCTTTTTGTAGTCAGCAAGTGGTAAAGCAGTGGCTTGCAGTAAGATGATCTAATCTGTGACCCTCCACCCTGGGTAATGTAATGTGCCCCTACTGCTTAACTGGGAATGTACTGTGATGAATGGCTAGATAACTGTGCCTTTCATTTATTTTTTATGATCCCAAATTTCAAGATGGGAATTTAGCTTCATATCTGCACATATCCTTACATAGAAAGAGCATAATTTTTCTTGATTACCATAAGAAATGACTCCAGGAGAAGTTCATTCCCAGCTCAAGTAACCTGTGTTGAAATAGGATGTTAACAGAAAGCTCATAGCCCATGCCTGACTCATTAACATCCTGGAGTTTGAACAGGATAGCTCCTAATTCTTTAACTGAGATTTCTTTGCTTCACTAAGTTCAATCCGTGTTGGGGCTATTAAAATGTCCTTCTAATGCTTAGTTGGAAATTACCCCCTTTTACAAATTTCCCCATTACATAGATCTACAGCCTTTAGGAAAATGAGAGGTGTTTGGAGAGGGAGGTAGCATCTGCATGATTTTAATATTGTAACACAATGTGTCTTGATAAATCAACTTTTGAGGGCCATGTAGCTCTAAGGGTAGCATACGAGTAAATAAAATTGATTGGGACCCTAACTGAGGTTTCTTTCAACCCCTCTGAAATACAGATGACAGAGGCAAAGGAGCAGCAGTGCCTGAATCCAGCAGTGCAAAGGGCTTATGCGAGTTACTTAATATTCATCTGGTATTCATTGCAATCACATCAATCTTACCAAATTCTCCTGGTAGGAATGTAGATGTTCTGCATTTAATATATACTTCCAGTGCAATTTCACTGTAATGGAGCACTAAATGATGTCCACTTATGGTAAAGTGGTTCCAGGGTTTTCTGTAATAAATAGGTTTTAGTAGAAAAGAAGATCCCAAATTCATCGCCGAGTCTATATTAGACTCTTTATGCTGTAATTGTCATTGACGGTCTTTACTGTATTATTTCCAGACAGTTCATAATTTCTGCTGCTGAACAAATTATGATTTGTGAGAGGATTGAGACACTGACTGGATTATGTGGTGCCATTGATTTTTTTACTGCTCTAGTGCTGTACACTATGCTTGGTTCTCTGTATCAGCAGGTGCTACATCTGTAGTTTCATATCTATGGGCCCAGCCAACTATGAAAGTATTTGTAAAAATTATGCATGTACTGATTTCATACTGTAAGTCTTTTCCTTGCTGTCATTCCCTAAATAATATAGTGTAACCATAATATACATAGTGTTTACACTTTATTAGGCAATATAAAGGATTCAAAATGATTTAAAGTATGTGGAAGGGTATGTGTGCAGATCATATGCAAATGGTACTTGAGCATCTTGGATTTAGGCATCTGTTGTGGGTGCTGGAGCAGGGTCCCTCACAGATCCCACAGAATGACTGTGTCTTTTAGCATCACTTAAATCCCGTTATTGTCATTATCAATAGCTGTCAAGTCAGAAGGGGTGACTTGTATTGTGGCAAGAATAGCAAAATGTGTTGTGTGCTTCCTGCCTACTAAACACTCCAGGAATGCAAATAGTGTACCATTATTATCTCATGGGGACCTCAAAATATCATGCTAGGCTCAGTTGCTATTTGTGCTTCACTTAGGTAAGCTCAGGTTCAGGGACGTAGGAATTTGCATAAAGTCAGAGAGTTAGAAAAAGCAGTGTTGAGGATTGAATTCATGTCTGGTTGGCATCAGACTTCCAAGTTAATAGACATGGACTTCTGTGTACACAAATACAGAAAACAATTGATTTGTGGACTAGAGAGGAGTCCTCTTTTTCTTTCTGTTAATCGCAAGCTATGATGAGGCAAGAAGCTGCTGAAGACATAGCTCTGTCTCTTTAGCTCAAGATTAATGGGGAGCTGGTATTTACGGAGACTGTCTCTCTAAAGGTGAGACATTCAGTGAGCGTGCAATGTGGGTAACCAGTACACCGAACACATTACCTGGACCACTCATTAGCCTGAGGCTGCCCATGCTGAAACTGGCCCCACAGGAAGGGCTGTCCTAGCGCTCATGCTCACCAGCTGATGGCCCAACCTTGTCTCATGTGCAGAATGAGAGAGCTGTATTTAATGCAACCTGTTTAAATTGCCATGGGATGTCTTTCTTTAGAAGGAGAATGTAGACTGATAACATAAAACAAATGAAAGCAAGATATCCCTGGTTAAAGTACACATCACCTTCTTCCCTTCCAGGATGAAGGCTTCTTGGAGTTCTTTCACTTGGTGCAGATCCCCGGAGTTCCAGTTAGACTTCTCAGAACCAGAACAGAACATCCCTGGACTAGCAGATTCCCCCAGATTCATGCCACACTCTGGTATCAACTGTAACTAGATATAAGGTGTGCAAGATGATGTGCACAGTTGCAGGCTAGAGAAATTGGTCGGTTATCACTGGGAACTTACTCATCCAGCACTTTCACCATGAGGTCTCCTACTCTGTTAGATTTCCTAAGACAAGGGTTTGGGGCACCAAACTTGTGCATCTTGGAGTTAATCATATTTTGGCATTTATATCTTCACTTCATTGTATCTTCACAGTTACAACTTAAGATTAGTCAATGAAAAACCCAAGCCAAATCTTTTCTCATATTGTTAACTTCTACGAAGTTGGCAGCTTGGAGCTCCACTGTCACTTCTACTTTTATGTCTAGCAGCGTCCCTGTCCGTGCTCTCATCACACCTAGTCTCTTGCTTTGCTTTTCAACACAGCTTGTGATTCTGAAGCTTTGTGATTATCTCAGTGCTGAGCTGAAATTTTATTACAGGAAGGTGGAAAAGTTTGGGTGAGGGTCCTATTTGACTGGGGCCCCACTAGCAAGTTTTTGTAACCCATAGAGTTACAAAGCTACACAGACACACAGTAGGTTTTCAGCTAAACACTGGAGAATGGGAGCTGGAACCAAATGAATCTTTAGAGACTAAGCAGGAGACTGCAATAGCCACTTACGTCTCCACAACGGGGGAAGGCAGAGCTTTATTGTTAATGCTAATACCTCAGATAATATACTTTTTATCTCTGCTCATAATGGTAATGTAGATAAATTCCATAAATCAAATCTCAGCAGTAAAAAGGTTAATACGTTTATGCTGTATAATTGAAAGCCATACTGGTGATTAAAAGGGATTTTATATATCAGTTTTCTGGGTCACCAACTAATTATTTTCAATGGCCAGTAATAAAACACAGCACCATGCCTGGCTAGACATTGCAAGCTGTCAGAAGTTAAATCATGTAGAAAGGACTTGAGCAAGTTACCTTAAGTTGGCTGGGCTTTCCCTTGGGGCCAGAAGCCCCTGAAATCTGTGTTGTTTGTTTAGTGTCAAACCTACATAATATTTTTAGGCTTTTCCTCTACTAAAAGTAAGGGAGCCAGGCAAACCTCCCAAAAGGAAAGGGACATATTAAGCTGCTGGGACTTCGGGGCAGCTGTACTCATTCATATTTAATGTTTCATTTTTATAACAAGACCATTGCCGCAGTACAGCCTACACTTGGCCACGCTTGTTGAAAATGGAAGATGTGCAAGGGGAAGGTGACGTATGTGATCTAGAGAGGATTCTCATTGATTGACTGCCTCAATGTTCCAGAAAGTGTTTTCTGATTTAGATCCAGAGGAGAGAGCTCAGTGGTAGCTAGCTCAGTGGGTAGATAGCTCACTGCTTAGGCAAGTGCAGGGACCAGGGTTGGATCCCTGGCCACATGCCATGCCAGCCCTGCCCAGTCCCAAGCGTGCTGAGCTGGCCACCGAGACCAGGAGTGGTGGTGCACACCTGTAATCCCAGGGCTGGGGAAGCTGAGGCAGGAGGATCACTAAGAGTCTAGCTTGCATAGTGATACCTTGTACCGAATATATAAAAACCAAAATAAACAGATAGTGTATGGTTGTTTCAAATGCAATTTTGGGTTCAAAGCTTGATTTCTGTCCGAAAGGGAGGAGGAAACATTTTCTGTGTTGCAGGAAACACACCTTATATTGTAGATAATAGGTGGCTCCTGGAGTTGCACAGAGAGCGATTTCCAGCTTTAAAAAATTGTGAAGGGAGGGGGAAATGAGAGAGGTAGGGGAAAGTGAGACAGATGACAGGCATCCAGGAAGGGGAGCTTGTTTGAACTTCCTTAAGATATTACTCCTTAACAGTGGTCCTGATATGTCACTCAGACAAAATATCATCACCTATAGAGCAACAACAACAGAATCTTTGCAGAGTTTACATTAAAACAAAAGTAAGCGCTAGTGAGATAGCTCAGCAGTCTCAGCAGTGCCTGCCTGGCTAGTGCAAAGATCTGGATTCAGTCCCTTGTCATGCATACTGTGCCAGCCCTGGAGCCCCGGGCCGTGATGCCAGCCACCAAAAGCAGGTATGGTGGAGCATACCTGTAATTCCAGTGCCGGGGAGCTTGAGACCAAAGGAACTCTATGAGTCTGAGCTGCAAGACTATGTGCCAAATCATTAAATAAATATTAAAAATAAATTTAGAAAACTAAAGTTAAAGTAAAACTAAATTATAAATTCAAGTATGCATCAGTGGACTTAAACCTGCACAAGTCATTGAATTCTATCAGTGTCTTCTTTTTGACCACTGAATGTGTCCAATTTGCACCATTATGAAGACATACGAAATTTGTAGGATGTCTGTTATTAGAATTTATTTCCTTCTCTAATTCTTTATCAGGTTTTGGAATTTTCTTGCAAATAGGCACCCTGCTGAGTTGCTTGTATGCTGAGTGAGAAATCTGGAGGATTTAAAAACCAGTCCAGTGGAGTTTATACAGTCAGCTATTCCCAGATGAATCAGACAGTTCAAATTACTGTTATTTCTTCAAAGGCAGATGACTTGCAGATGAAAGAAAGAGCAAAAATTGGAAGGTGAGTGTCTTTGTCTTGGCCATAGAATTTAGTCCTTTAATGAATAGCCAAGAGTGTCCAGGATTGCTTTAAAAATATATTCAACAGATATGCTAATCAAATGGCCAAATAGGGAGCTGAGCTGAAGATGGCACCGAGTGGGCGTTCCAGAACTTTCTATTGGCTTGGTAATTAAACTCAGGTGCCTTCTTTTCTTGGTATCCAGGACTGACAAGCAGTGACCTATCAGTGACTTAAGACGCCCCCCTCACCTGCTATTAGGCGGCATGTGAAATGTAGAGCAGCCTGCGTTCCTTCCTGGAGGAAGAAGGAATTGTGATCAACCCAGCAGCCTGGAGTGGGGACTCGGAAGGGTGCACAGAGGACAGGTGAAAGTATCTCCAGAGTACAGTGGTTTACCATGCAGGGAAAAGTTGACCTCTCACATGACGGGCATTCTTCTGTCCATTTGTACAAAGCACATTCCCAATCTCCTGGTAAGTATGTGGCTGTATTTTAGAGAGAAATATTGGGGGCAAGGCAGGGAAGGAGAGGAGGGGGGGTGGGAAACAGGTGGAGAAGAATGGAGGGGCAGACTTAAAGGGCCGAGGGAAAGGAAGAAAGAATGACATATATTTCCATTAGTATGAAAACAAATGAACTTCAGATGGCTTGAGGCATGAGTGACATTTATCTTTAATGGGAAGCACATTTTGAATAAAACCAAGACAACATCATTTATCATCCTTCCCTGTGGCAAGCCTTAGCAATGTGTATCAGGACATCGATGACTCATATGGGAATGGGGTGAGAGCTAGGACAAGAGGTAGCACTTGGCTGGGGTGGCAGAACAGAGAGCTGGGTAAGTAGGGTAGGCTGGGCTTCACACGTGGTGAAGGTATGCTGTAGGAGTAGAGAAACCACACCAGCACTGCACCAGCAAAGGGTTCCTTGAGGGACTGCTTCCTCTAAGAAAAAGCCATCCCTGCCAAGAACATGGCCATTGTTGGTGGCTTGGTCTCACCCTAAAGGAAGTGGGTACAAAGCGAGTCTGGGGAGAGCAGGGACTTGGCTTATGTTGTGAAAGGCTGTAAAAATGGGGTATGCAGTGTGTTTGGAAAATGTGGAAAAGGTATGACTTTAAAAAATCATTACAGTGACAGACGCATTGTCATCAATACCCCTCACAATACTCCACTTTTCTTGGAACAGAATTCTCCCATCATTCTCACCACTCTTTGAAGCAGTACCAGAAGTCTTCTTGCATTGCTCTCTGCCACTGCCTTGATGTCTCAAACAGAATGAAAATGTTCACCTTGCGCAGTTCTTTGCCTGTGGGCAAGCACTGGAAGTGTCATGATGACGCATCTGGTAGTAAGGTGGAGAAGAGGACACTCAGGAATATGTTTACAAGCCTGCCTTTCCATTGGATGGCATTTGGCCGCGGCATTCACTGCAAGTTTGGTTTTATCATCTAAAGACGTTCATGAAAGAGAACTTCAGACACTGTTTTGGAAAATAGCAAGAATGGGGGGGGAGATAAGTGTATTTAAGGTGGACAAAAGTGTTTTGAGGGAGAGTAAGGGCAATGTGTCTTTTACTATAACAATTTTTTAAAATTAAAAATTTGTCCGTGTATTTCATTTACCCCCATACGTAGTCTCTGGTCCATTCCCTCCCTACAGGGTTCCAGAAGCTTTCCTGACAGCTCCTTCCTCTGTGTCTGCCTAATGAAAAGCTTAGTGATGCTCCTTACTCACTCACCATCTAACAAATATAAGTGCTCTGGCATGAGAACTCTTACCACGGGGCTTACCTGTTGTTATCAGGGAATGAGCTAAGGCAGCAACAGGCTTGTTGGGATGCAGTCCTCCGACAAGGGAAGGCTTGGGTGGAGAAACTTGAACCTCTGTCAAAGGGAGGCAGGAACAATAGTGGGGGAGCCCCAGGCTTGGCTGAACATACCATTTAATGGGAGTTAAAAAATGAAACTAAGACTATTTTATTGAGATATTTTAAGGAATAAAAAACATTCAAATATCCATGAGGAACAAATGCTCATGCCTTAAGTACAGAATTCATAGGTCATATATAATAGATATATAATAGATAACAAGTAATATATAATAGATAACAAGTAATGAAAATGAATATTGTTATCTCCGTAGGTTTTATTTTTCCAACTTTTCTCTTAAATTAGAGTTCAGAAAGTGTAATTTCTGAGCCAAAGTCCATTGCTGTGGTTCTTAATGTGTAATTTTTATTGCCATATAAATTTTCAACAACATTTGGAATTTATAGTGCAAATAATAGAATTTGAGCCCAAAGAATTCTGATCATAAACCACCTTATTTCAAATTTAAATGGAAAAGGGAGAATATGAATCTTTTAAATTTGATTTGCTTACGATATTGTTCAGCTTCAAAATTAAGCTACTGATGGGTATTTTTCTTTTCACTTGCAGTAGAGCCTTCTGGTTATACCAACTTCATTTTCTCTCTCCAATTTATTCTGCAAATCAGAGAAATATTGTATTTTATGATTTGTCAAGAAACTATTTTTAACCTTTTGGGTATCACCAAATAGTCCTCAAATTTAGATTGGAATTCTTTACATACATAGCAATACTTAATGCTCACGTTTTAATCTTTAAAAGCAATGTTAATATCGTATCTTCAAGAGAGAATTAAAATAGTCTGTTCTTTGAGCATAGGATGCTGCACAACTCCCCCGGTACTACCAGTAATTCAGTATATGTAAATGAACATTTCAAGTCATACCTCCTACTTCTGTAGTTTATTATTATTGGGGGCATTTTAAAGCAATTTTTAAACAAATAATAGACACAAAAGTTGCTTTCCAGATCCTAAAGACCTCCATGTTTCCTTACCCAGTCAATGAGTGAACTAGTGATTAAATGAATATTCCTTATTCATGGGTCATTCTATCATCATTTTCTCTAAAACCAACATTAAAAAGAAAAAAATTTTAAAATATATTTTACTATAGGTTCTGCATGGTCCCTGGAGTGTGGGACACTAGACTGAATGCCCAGTGATTCTCCTGTTTTCAGCCTCCCAAGCGCTGGGTATGTGCCACTATACCCAGACTCAGTAAACATCTCACCGATCCCCAGGGGTGGAGCTGGCTACTGTGTTCTGCCTAAGCAGGTCCTATAGTCTGCTGAGCTCTCTGGCCCATCCTCAAAGCCAACAATTCGAAACACAAGACCTCATCTCACCCTGCATAAACAAACTGGAAGTAGAAAAGCAAAATGTAACAGTGGAGGACTGGGTCTCACAAAAACACAGGATTTTCTGGCTGCATGGATGGACAGATATGCTTTCAGTAAACAAAGCATCAGGTCCACACCTTGTAATCCTGAGTGCCTTTCAGAAGGAGGAACTTCTAGGGGAGACGGAGGCAGAGGAGGCAAGTGAAAGATGGACCCTCAGTCAAAGCAGTCTGGGGAAAGGTTAAGTCCTAAAAGCAGAAACAGCTTTGAGTCACAGGTTATTTTGGAGATTAAGCCACTTTGAGGTCAGGGAATGCCTCCTAGTGAAAAACAGAAGGATTCTGAGGGCACAACTTGCCAGGGATGCAGTGACGCTTTTAGGGACACAGCTCCCCACCGTCATCAATTTGACTCATTTCTAGATCGTGCAATAGTAATGTGGTCTTCCTGGTGGCAGTTTTCTAGTCTGCTCTCTTTTTCTGTGGTGCTCTGGTCTGGGATCTGAGCTGCACCTAGAGGAGCTCCCATTTTAACTAGCACTAAGGCTACTAACGCTGGCTGACAGGACAAGATCACTTCCCAAATCTTCTCCTTTGTTCTCTGAGAAAGAGACTCACTGTTCACCAATCTAGACACTAATTTTCTTAGCTTACATTCTCCAGAAATTATTTAGAGGGCTCCACATGGCATGTGAATTTATTCTCCTTGTTATCTTTGTCTACTAGTCTCCTGCAAAGGAGCTGAAAAATAGTTCCAAAGAGGTAGCTGTGCACAGTGGACACCACTGAGCATCATTTCTCTGTCCCATCATTTGGGACATACAAGGTCTTGGCAGGAAAAGGAATTCAGCCAGGACTTTGAGTGAAGAAGCAGGCAAGAAGAAGCCCTCCCAAGGAGGAATTTACAGTGTTAAGGGACCAAACAATGAGTGCTGGGACAAACTATGGTCAGTTACAGTGGGAAGAACTTGCAATTGCTTAAGTAGAAAATGGAAGAAATAGTGTTATAAAATCCAATGTGACCTGGAGCTGTGGGGTCAGAGAGGCCTAACAAAGCTGTCACCCTAGAGGATGCTCTGGTGTCAGATTCTGTGCTGAATCAGGGAGGGCAAGCAGCAAGAAGAAATACCTTTACCTCTTCCTTATCACCTTCTGTGACCATGGTTTCCCCATTGGCCAAACAAAGAGGAAGCCTGTCAACAAAGGATATAGCATATTATTTGTTCCTGCTGGCCTTATTGGGGTGCAGAGCAAAGTAGAGCAGAGAATGGAGGTGAGGAGTGAAAGGTAATCACCAGCGAGTATCTCTCTGCATGCCTTCTTATTTGTCTCGGTTACTCTTTTGTCATTGTTGGGACAGATACCCAACATTCAAAATGAAGGGAAGGAACAGTTTGTTTAGCCCATAGTTAGTAGAGGTTTCAGTCCATGCTCCGCTGGCTCCATGGCAGAGTGACACATGACAGAGGGCAACTGTTCATGGCAATGGCAAAGAGTAAGAATGAAGGGAGGAAGAGCGGCAACTGGCTACAGAGAGCAAGTCTGTCCCCCTTAAGGCACGTTCATGCTGTCTGCCCCAGGCTAGGTGCAGCCATAAGCCCAGCAGCACTCACACTCGTAATCTGGGTGGCTCATGAGTTCACCACAAACTCTTGAAGTCTGCTTCATGACTGCATGAGGCTTTGTGGGGGACAACTACACATAAACCACAGCATATCTAATATGCAAAGTAGTCCCACCTTATGCTTGAGGAGATCCAGTTAATTTGATGATCTTTGTATTTTCTCTGAAATGGATTATTTTATCAATCAATATGTTTGCTCATGGTTGCAAAGCCAGTGCTTCACTGCGATGTGAACATGGATGTTTGCACTCAAAAATAGTAACGATTGCCAATATCGTGTAAGCCAGGTACTACTTAGGTACTGTGCTAAGGCATTCACAACCATTAGCTCCTTCAGTTCTTACAATAGATGAGGAATAAATGGTATTTTTGTCTTCATTTTCTTATGGGAATGGAATTTTAGATAATGTAAATGTAATCATCCTTTGGTATGTATGGGGGTTAGTTTTATATACATCTAGAGATGAAAAGATCTGCAGATACTCCCAAGTACCTTATGGGAAAATGCATTGCGTCATCCCACATAATTTTAATTCATCTCTAGGTCCTTTATAATACCTTGTACAATGTGAAAGCTGCATAAATAGTTACTATGCTGTATTTTTTAGGTTCTCATGTACATGTCCATATGGATACAGTTTTTCCTTGAATATATTCAACCTGTGGTTGGTGGAACCTATGAACATAGAGACTCTATATTTTGCTCCAGTTTGTAGTGTGATGGGGTAGAATTTAGTCAACGTCTGTCTGGATCAAGAATCAGCTCTTTCTTATGTCTCTGTTCTGCATCACTCTTTGATGCCTCTTTGTTCTTCTAAGAAGTGTGTGGTGTATAGGGCAACACTATCCCACGTGGAATACATTTAGTTTTCTCTGAGGATGCTGGACAGGCTACCTGGTCCATCTTTGGGAGGCTCCTGAAGGGTATTAATGGATATATGATGTCTTCAGCAGAATAGTAATAACCAGAGAGAACATTTCCCCTAATCTGTAGAATAAGTCTGCAAAGCGGGTGCTATTCCTATTATTATTATTATTATTATTATTATTATTTTGTATTTAGTACAGGGTGTACAGGGTGTTCAGGGTCTCACTACACACATGGGATTTGTAGTGATCTTCCTGTTTTTAACCTAACCATGCACAGAGATTTCAGGTGCGGTCCACCATGCCCAGCCAAGTCTTATTCTCCATCTCAGCATGCCCAGGGAATGGGATCAGCAGGGCACAACGGGGAATGAACCCCAGTTCCTCTGTCTACCTAAGTAGCCCATTTTGTAAATGGCAGATCCAGGCTTGGATCCAGGCTGTGCCTTAAGCAATTTCACATCGTAGAAGTCGCCATCGGAATTTGGAGTCATGACAGCAGCACCTGTCCTCTCACTTGTAATCCACACATCATACTTTCTCATCCACTACAAATGAGTTAAAGTCTTGGAAAGAAACCTAGGAGTTAGCATAGACCTGATATTTGGCCCATAACTCGTCCATGCAGCAGATTTGGAAGTTTGACTTGGAAACTTCTTCCTCTTTTTGTCTTCTGTTGGAATAGGGTAGATGGCAAAAGATGTATGAAGGAATGAGTGCATGAATGAGTAAGTGAACAAACATATGTGGTCTCCTTCTGACCCTGTGAAATCCACAACTAAACTTCTTTACGGTGTCACTAAAACCTTGGGACTGGTGGTTACTTCTGTTTTACTGAAGATCAGGCTCAGGGAAGATGAAAGCTTCATAATTTTAAATTAGTTTTCCTGGTGCTTTGGAAGTTGCCTCTGTTATTGTTTAGAATGGCGAAGGCTGAAAAAGCCTGCAGCACATTTTTAATAGACATTTTTATTTGGTGTCTGGACAAAGTCCTTTGAGGGTTTATAATCTGAGAAGTGGACATTAAATATTGAAAATTAGTGGGTCTGTGAAACTTGTCTAAGATCTAGCAGCCAACGAAGGGCATCGAGATGTCTAGTCTAGCTTTTTTTGAGGACAGAAGACTCACTCATTCTTGGTCATGAGATTGTCCTCTCAAACGAACTCTGACTAGAAGAGTATATAGAGCTGTGTGTAAGGGGCGACGTAGAACTCACTGCTAACTACCTTCCCTGAGACTAGCCTGGGAATGCAGAGAATATACTGTTGCCACAGCTATGTACTGTGCATTTGATACACTTTAGAATCAACTGGGGCTCTGGCAAAGAAAAGAAGATGCAGATTACCTCACTCAGGGAGGGCCCAGAGAGTCTTCAATTGTGAAGAGTTGGTAGGTTGTGCTGCCATGGCTGCTCTATGAAACACACACTGAGTAGAAAGTTCTGAGGATATGCATTTATCTTATTGCTATAGTGACCTCATGATTATGACAGTGATTTGCCAGTAACTTTACCTTGGAAAGGACTGATGGATACAAAAGCATTTGATGTTATGGAAGTCATTGCTATTGCCGCTGGAGTAAACTTGCAGTCATCTTTTTTTTTTTTTTTTTTTTTTTTTTTTTTTTTTTTTTTTTTTTTTTTTTTTTTTTTTTTTTTTTTTTTTTTTTTTTTTTTTTTTTTTTTTTTTTTTTTTTTTTTTTTTTTTTTTTTTGGTAGTACCAGGGATTGAACTCAGGACCTGGTGCTTGCCAGGCAAGCACTTATTCTACTGAGCTATCTCCCTGGTCCCTGTTAGAATCATAATTTGTATTAGTACTCTTTGCTGAGGTTCTAATCAGGGAAAAATATTTAGAAACACAAAAATTCATGTAAGGAGGATTAGATGGAAAATAAAATTTATTTTCAGATGTAAGCACACATGCATGAAGTTTCATAAAAAATACAGCAAATATTCAAATTAAAATTATCACAGTAAAGGACACATTACAATTAATCTGCCTCAAAATAGTGCCCCTTCTTGCATGAATGTGGTTAGTTGTACTTTTGAGGCTGCCTTCACATCCAAATAAATTAAAAATGCCCAACTTTCATGTTTATGTTGACTTTATTTTATTTAATGTATTTCTTAATTTTATTAATTCCAACAAGGAACAGGAATGAGACAGTTTCAGAACCTATTAGTAGGACAGCCACAATAATCAATATAATGGTTATTACTGTCTTCATAGTAGTTGTTCTGAGTCTAAGATGTAGACATAAGTTTTCTAAAGACTATTGGTACAAATATATCTTCTCATTGAACTAAATGAAAGTAGCTGAATGTATAGTTCAATGGTCTATGATAGTAGTGGGTTATCAGCAGAACTGGCAATATTGGAAGCTGTTGACTTGAGCCTTTTACAATTTATCATACTAATCTGACTTTACTTTTTATGGCTTGTGGTTAAACTTTTCTGCTGGGGGGTTAAGGCCAAGTTAAAGCAAGACCTATGTAACAAAACATTTGTATCTGACAAAGTCAGTCAAATCCCTTCAGATTTACCTTTAAACTGTAATATTTTATTTTTTTATGTATTTTTCATAGGGTCTCATGTAATTCGGACTCTTAATGATCCTCCTGTTTTCAGCCTGAAATCGCAGGTGTGTACCACTATGCCAGTCCCTGGTCTCTGGCTCAGTGTGCCCTGCTGTGGCATGTGGTGTGGGGGATTGAACTTGGTCGCTATGCTTGCCTAAGCAGGTGCTTAGTCTGTTCAGCTACCTCACCAGTCCTCATGTTGACTTTAAGGAGATATCCAGAAGTTCCACAACCCCAGGCCTAGTGAACAAAGCAGGTGAGGATGCACCATAATGTTTGTGTGAGTGTGAATTTCCATTGACGGCACTTGGCAGCAGCATTTTCTGTATTTAAAAAAAATCGTAATCGGAAAGACACTAAAAAGGATGTATAGGGCTGCTTCAGAAAGTGCCAAGCATGATACCAGGTGTGGTGGTGCACGCCTGTAATCCCAGCACTTGGGAGACTGAGGCAGGAGGATTGGTGCAAGTTCGAGATCAGCATGGGCTACAAAAATGAGCTCAAGAGCCGGGCGTGGTGGCGCACGCCTGTAATCCCAGCACTCGGGAGGCTGAGGCAGGAGGATCGGTGCGAGTTCAAGACCAGCCTGGCTACAAAAGTGAGCTCAAGGCCAGCCTGAACTCCATAGTGAGACCCTGTCTCAAAAAAAAAAAAAAAAAAAAAAATGAGCTCAAGGCCAACCTGAACTGTGTAGTGAGACCCTGTTTAAAAAAAAAAAAAATAAAAAAAGAAATGTGCTGGGATAAATATGTTCAAAGCTAGTAGGAATATTTTGAAGAGGGTTAATGGTAATGTATCTTTTATTCTGCCTTTCCCCCCAAATTTAAATATCTACTGTATATTTTGATCACCCTGTGCATCCCTTAGAACCTCATTATAGCCATGTGCGAACTGGGGCTCGACAAATTTGTTCTCTGTGAACAATCAATTGAGAGAACTCACTACCTTCGGACCAGCCTGTTCTCTGTTTTCTTTTCCAACACACATGTTCTCATTCAACTGCTTGCTCACAGCCTATTCAAGTTACCCACCAGTGGGGGGCTCAGGAAACTGAGTCTGTACCATCTAGAAGTGCATCCACTCGCAGCTACCAGATGCACCTGCAATGTCCCAGGTCCAAAACCTCTGCTGGTATGTTCTTCAGTCTATGGGAGGAACATAGACAGTGTAATATAGCCCAGAGTCTGCCTGGTCTGTGTGCTCAGGTGGAGGCACGGTGGGCGTGTCAACTGTAGTGTGCCTTGTCACTCTTTCCTTGTTTAACACACAACACAGGAGTGACTTGAAAATGTTCTAGCTGGTATAGCCGTTTAGCAGGTGAACTGGGGTTCATGCCCATGTCTTTCTCATGTTCTAGTGCAGGGACTTCTTATTCTGTTAGTGTCTGTTCATAATTTGAAGGTAAAGCCCCTGCTGTAACCTGTCTCCTCTCTGTTCCTCTTCTTTAAAGACACCTTTGTTTTAACTCTTCTCCTTGAGGGGAACTACACCTAAGAAGGCGGCAGTGGAATTAACCTGCTATTTAACTGTCAGCATGTTTATGGTCTATGTGTTCTAGTAGCTTTCAAGGCTAGTGAAAAAAGGGCTGGGTCCTAGTGTCCCTAGGGCCTCTCAGGTGTCTGGTATGCCAGATTGCTTATGACACTGTCGCTGGAAGTGTGAAAACCTGCACAGAAAAGCACAGGCACCTCACAGCCGTGGGTTTGGCTGCTGATTCCATGACCCCGGCAGCAGATTAAGGAGCATACACTTGAGCAACATCTAGGGTCTAGACATGGTCTGAAGGTGAGAAAACAGTAAGGCTTAGTAGTAGCTTTTGACAAAAAAGCTGGTATGTCAATCAGCCAACCCATAGCTGGGACAAAAAGTTGATGCCCTCAGTTGGTGCAAAAGAGGCTTAGTTTTGTCTAGTAGGTTCATTTTTAAAATTTATTTATTTTTGTTAAAAATTTTATTTATTTATTTATTTATTTATTTATTTATTTATTTATTTATTTATTTATTTTTCTCGTTTCAGAACTTTTGTTAGTTTATTTATTTTTATGGTCGGCTCAGCCCACCCCAAGGGCAGGGCTGGCGCAGCATGTGGTGCCGGGGATTGAACCATGGTCCCTGAAGCCGCCCAAGCTTTCCCAAGCAGGCGCTTTAGGCCACTGAGCCATCCCGCCGGGCCCCTAAAATTTATTTTTAATTAATTTTTTTATTTTTTTGTCTTTTTCAGACTGGATCTCACCATGCAGTTCAGGCTGCTCTTGAGCTCGCTTTTGTAGCTTTTGTGGCTGATTTCAGGACAGAAATGCATGGCAGAAGGGTCCAGGGGAAGAAGGCTGCTCAACTCCTAAGATCCTCACGACAGAGGATGAGAAGGGAGAAGGGAACCCTTCTAGGCCACACTCCCAATGACACATCTTTTTCAACTAGAGCCAACCTCCTAAAAACACATCTAGCTATGAACTAGCCCATGGACTATGAATCCCATGATCCAGTCACCACCTCCCAGAAGTCCCAGGTTTGAACACATGAGACTTTTGGGTGACATTTTGCCTCTAAACCATAACAGATGGGAAGCAAAATCATGGGGAACATGATATGGAAATGCATCATTAATTATCACCAGTCTCCTGATGGCAAAAAGCCACACATGCCTAGACGAAGACTGAACCTCTGCCACGCTGCTTTCTCCCTCCCAACCTCAACATCCCTGTCTGTAACGGGAGAAAGTAACACTTGCTGGCTAGAGATGCTGCTGTGACATCAACTAACGCAATGTGAAGCAGGGCTCTCAACATGCAGGGAGCTATTTTTATTACATCATCACTAAATATAAAAATTGTACTGCAGTGAAATTATTACCATGGGAATGCACATTACAGCATGAGGGAAAGGCCATAGCATTTGGCATCTGAGAATCTTGGCTACAAAACCTGGGTATTTAAGATTGCTGAGCTTCATTTAAAAAATCTATTCTTGCTACATAGTGACAGAAAGGATTAGATGAGCTGATGCATAATAATGCATTGATTGAAGCATAAGACACTTATTCCACGGTAGACTCCTCTTACCTTGTGATGGCCAGGAAGATGGAGCTAGCTCAGGCGAAGATTTAAGGTAGGTGTGTGTGTGTGTGTGTGTGTGTGTGTGTGTGTGTGTGTGAAAGACAGAAGCACCAAAAGATTGCAGTTCTTTTGCAACACTATTTTTTTTTAAGTGGTAGAGATTTAAACAAGGCAAGGGGGAAAAAAAGGCAGAGTAAAATTTTAGTTAACAATGGCTCCAATTTGCTTAGTGATTATCTTCATAAGTGTAAATTCTGGTGCCTGCAGCAAAACATGGAACCCTTTGTTAATTGTAACTTCAGTGCCTCCCACGGGGCCATTCCTCCCCCATACCCCTGTAAAACGGTGTGCATGCCTGTGGCTGTCTCTACGGTCTTTGAAAAGGCTGTAAAAGAAACCCACAAAAGGAAAGTGGAGCACGTGGCGAGAGAGCCCCCTCCCCTTTCAACTTTTTTAAGTTTCAGTGAACATTAAAAGTTTTTATGAGCATGGAGGAAAGGCGTTTTGCCACTTGAAGTTAAGGTGTGATTCAAATTATAGGACAGCTCAGTCCATTTCTAAAGTGATATTTAACAAGTTTCCCAGATATGTTTTCTTATAGGCTATTTCTACTGATGTAGAGATGAAGAGAATGTGACAGATTCAGCAACTCTCTGCCACTGCCCTTTTGCTCTGACCTTGGTCTTGATACAGCCCGGGCTACTTTTCCTTCAGATCTTTTTTTCTTAATGCTGGCTTGAATAATCTCAATACACTTCCCTTCATTGAGCTTCCACCTCTTCCCTGTATAAACAAGAGAGATTCATGGGTAGGCGATGGGGCCGGTAGGTATCCTGGGAAGGCCTGCTTCAGCAGTAGTGCAGTGCCTATGTCCAACTTCTGTTGCACCAAGGCTAAGTGCCTGGCATTAATATAATTGACATCTAAACACTGTTATGACGTTTGCTCTCTGTCCAGTGAAGGGGAACTGTATTCAGCCTGAAGAACAGACAATTCTCATTACTGCTTGCTGTTTAGCTTCAGAATGTCAGTGATGGCTACACCCCAAAAGAACAAGTGATAAACAAGCAAATAATCAAACCAGGATCACTTGTTTATTTAGCAGAAAGGATATTATTCATGTAAAGATTATGTTAAAATGTCAGGACCAAATGACCAAACAAATTAAGCCTATTAAACAACTTAAACAAATTAATACCTACAAGCCATGAGTGAAAAATCATGGAGCGGTTCTCCCTTTCTTCTCAGAAGCAATGTCTTCTAGTCTGGGGCGTAACTAAATCATCGATCTTGTCAATAATTCACATGATTCTTTTTTTAAAAATGGGACAGCTGATTCATCTTGCTTATTTTAATTACCATTTGTCAAATTAGCTGAATTGTCAACCAATTAATACTTCTCACATCTCAAGAAGGTCCAACTGAATGAAGAACATTTGATAGTAAAAATATTTTTCCAGCCAGTTAAAAGTAGAAGCAGTTCTTACCTACCTACTGAGGAATCTGTGGTAGTGTATAAAAAGTGATCTACTGAACAGAGCCTTCAGGGACCAGCTCATGAGGAAGCTCTTCTGTCCTTTCATTTAGTGTAAAACCAACCTCTTAGAGGGCAGATAGCTTCCTTGGTTCAATTTGTACTGAAATGCCTTTAAGCATTAATAATAATAAAATCTTCCTGAAGTCTATTTACCCATATTTCCAACTGAACTAAAGGACATGGGAGACAAATTATGCTTTAAACTCACAAGAGAAGCCTCTTCTCCTCTTAAAGTCAAGCAAATCTGAGTTGACTTCACCCATAAATTCAAGAACAAAAAGTTATAAATTGATCACGTGAAGGACATTCCCTCTTTCCAAGTGACGTTTCCTTACTCTAATGGATTTGGCTATGGCAGGGAGTCAGAGAAGAGCTGTCTTAACTAAACCTTTGACTGATTATGCATTTTTTCCCTATTCATACAAGATAGATTCATCATCCCAATTTGTCAAGCTGGCGAAGCTCCAATTAATTACACCCGGCAAACCTCGGCTTGTGTTATGGCCATGTCAGGCCTAATCTAGTGCCTCATTTGCTGGCGGCCCGATGAAGAGACATCAGAGGTGGTGTTCCTTGGGCACTTACTGTGATGGATGCCCCTGCACCACGGCCAGTGGCAGAGGCAGAGCCCTGGATGTGTCTCTCCTCTGAGCCTGAGGACTTGCTGCTCCGGTACTAATTTGAGGGCCCATCTGTGTAGTGGATGTTGTTACGCAGTCTATCCTTCATGGCCAGACTGAAGGCTTCGCCTGACACGTGGGCTGTTTAAACATCTACACACATCTAAACACATCTGTGATTCTTCTGTCAGCTTTGTCCTTACAAAAATGGGAAAAAAAAGAATGAAAGTGATTTGTCCTTGGGCTGTGTTCTAGAGCCCTGAGGGGTTGACATGTGTTGTGGGGAACAATCACAGTACTAGCGAAGTGTACCCAAGGCATTTCTGATCATATCTGCATATGCTCATGTTGCCATGGTGTTCCTAGGGAACGCTGAGCTCTTTTGGCTATCGTGACTTTGTTTTGATGCTTTGAACTTATCAGGCAATGGCCTGCAGGCAGTGTTAAGTATTAATCAGTGTGAGGTTCACTGGATGTTGTTACACATGCTCTAGTGCATGCAGATAATGTTTGACTGAGTGGCTTATCTGGCTATTATACCTGTGTAAGATGGACAACGTAACACAGAAACATTTAGTGATATACCCAGAGTTGTAGATTTTATCAACTGGGGAGATTAGATTTTTATCTCATAATGAAGTTGAACTCTTCTAGGATCCCACAGTATGTCTCTGAGGTGACACCTATTTCTTCTTCCTCTGCCACACTCTTCACCCAAACCCTTACCTGTCTTCCCTTGTACCCATGTGCTAAGGTCCTGCAGTGCCTTGCATGTGACCAGGCTTGCAGGATCCTATGTCGCTGTGCTGCTGCTGGGGCTATGTCTCCACTGGGCCATGAGACTGGCCTGCATTGGAAGTATTAAAGGGCTGGACATGTTTCAGATGTCATCCTGTACCTCTCCATTATCAGAAATGACATCCAAAGGACGAGGACTGTGAATCCCAGAGTGGCCACTGGAAAGCTGCATGATGATGCATCGTGGAGAGGTTGACCAGTTGGCCACATACAGGATAAACGTTGGCCCATGGCAAACGGGGTGAGAGGGAGCCACTCAGCGGCAGACTTTTCCCTTTCCGTATCCAATGTCTGCCTTGAGGTACAGCTGTTCTTGGTTCCTTTGGGGAGAAGTCCTGGGTGCTAAAGAACACATTTGCTGGGCTGTGGGCTGGGTCTCTGCATCTCGCTGTGGATCAGTGGCCAGAAGTCCCATCACTCACACTCTGCCTTGCACTGACCTGTGTCCTGTTCCTGCCTTTTGGGATTCAACGCACCCATCCAAGCCAAAGCATTCCTGTCTTAATCCTTGTTGTTAGACTTGAAGCACAGACACAGAGACACAAAGAGAAGCAGACTGCTTCCTACCTTTGCAAGTTTTGCCAAGGAGTCCCTGCAAAGGCTTATCATGTTTTGAGAAAAATTATAACAACTTTTAAAAATAAAACCAACTTTTAATTTCAATGAGGCTTCAGTGCATTAATATTCAGCATTTACATTCCTTCCTGGTTCTTAAATATGATGTGTTTTACAGTTATCAAAAACATATGCTGCTTTTCAGCAGCATTTCGTATACAACTTGCTCAACAGAAGGTGCCAGCATTCCAATATGTTTTGCTTAGTTTGGGCTTTAACCATCCTGATGAAAGAACTCAAGTGCCGTAGCGTCATCTTTGAATATAGATAGAGATATTGCTAAAGGTTGGCTCCTGAGCTGAGGAAAAAGAAGGGAGCCATTTATTCTCACTTGCATCGAATTGATATCATTGTATACCTATTATGGGGAGTGCTTTTTCTGTTTAACCAACCTTGTGAAAGCTACATGAATCAATCCCTGATCTTGTTTTCAAGGAACTTTTATCCTAGTAAAATACATTCTTGAAATGGATGTATGTGGCATTTTCTCTCTTTTTTTTTTTTTTTTTTTAAACAAAAAGGAGTTGGTAATAATTCTCTTGTGCTGTTCTTGTGGAGCTCTAATGATAGTTAACGGGCTTGTTGGTAGAGGTGCGTTGTTCTAGGGCTTCTGTACCTGGTGTGCCTCCTTTCCTCTCCCCTGTGGCTTGCCCTCTAAAACAATGAGGCTTTTAAAGCAAAGCATTTCAAAACTCTCCCCAGGCGCTATGTTCAAAGTCTTGTCTGAATTCTGAGAGGTCATGCATCATCTGATGTTAATATTTGGAATGTGTTTCCTGGATAAGGTGATCTTGTACCTATTATGTTCAGATAATCTGCATCTATGAGGGCTAATTTTATGTGTCAACTTTCAGAAGGCTACAGTATGTTCCAAGAAATGGTAAAACATTTCTGAGCGTGTATAGGAGGTAAGTCATGAATCCATTGTTCAGGATCAAGGGTGCCATGAAGGGCAACAGAGGCTGCGGTCACGGGTTGGGGGTGAAGTGGGGTGGGGGGTTGGGGATGCGGTGCTTTGGCTCCCGAGGAGGCCCCAGAGGAGGGCTCAGGCCCTTTGTGCCACACATCCCATTTGATTTCTAGTTGTGTGAAATGGCCTTTCCCCGGGTCAAGCCAGCACCTGATGAAACTTCCTTCAGTGAAGCTCTGCTGAAGAGGAATCAGGATCTAGCTCCCAATTCTGCTGAACAGGGTTCTATTCTTTCTCTGGTAACAAAAATAAACAATGTGGTTGACAATTTGATTGTGGCTCCAGGCACATTTCAAGTGCAAATCGACGAAATCTGACAGGTAGGATCATATAAAAAGGGAACGATGATGACAGGACACAACGTGGCCAACCTGGTGGTCATACTGAAGATTCTGCCAACACTGGAAGCTGTAGCTGCCCTGGGGAACAGAGTTGTGGAGAGCCTAAGAGCACAGGATCCTTCTGAAAGTTCAGACCATGATGACTAACGAAGCTGGTTTTGAAATCAGTTTGTTACAGTTAAAATTCTCATTACAACAGTTCCACTCAGTCTTCAAAAACTGGACCCAGAACTCCACTTGGATATCAAAATATTGCAGGGTGCCTTATCAGGCATTCGACATGCCTGCTGGTTTGAGGAAAGTGCTTCTCAGTCCACAGTTAAAGTTTTCATCAGATTGCCGAAGGACTTAAGGATTTGTTTTCTTGATTTTGAGCCCCTCACACCCTGGATCCTTAACCTACTTTGTCACTATACTGTGATGAATAGCCCCACCAGACGAAATGTGCCTCACAGGCATTGCTTGCAGATTCTGGCAGAAGGTCTCTTCCTGCCAGGTTCAGTGGATATCACTGATCCCTGTGAGAGTGGCAGCTTCAGAGTACACACAGTTTTGACCCTGGAGCAGCAGGACATGGTATGCTACACAGCTCAGACTCTGGTTCGAGTACTCACACATGGTGGCTTTAGGCAGATCTTTGGCCAGGAGGGTAAAGCCAGCTATCTTGCTTCCGAAATATCAACCTGGGATAGAGTGATAGTTACAGCTTTAGAAAAAGCTTATGAAAAGCCACCAGAGAAGAAGGAAGGGGAAGAAGAGAAAGAGAATACGGAGGAACCACCTCAGGGTGAGGAGGAGGAGAGCAAGGAGACTCAGGAATGACCTCCCTTCCTCCCTTCCTCCCTTGCCCAAGGGGAAGGCTGGAGCCCAAACTGGCTGCTGGGCTTTGCAGGGCAGTATCTGTGGGGTAGGTAGGGGAGACAGCAGGTACAACAAGCTGCAGAAAGACACATTCTGCTGGGTTCTACACTGGCTTAGCAGCCGAAAGTCTCCCATTTGTGACTTCCGCCACCCATCTGTAATGAAGCAGGGTTACAACATTTTGTCCTAATACTCTAGAATCCCAAGTACCTGAGAACCCCTGTAACCGACACTATGTTGTTGAAATGTGAAGTGTTTTAAATGTCTGGACTTTTTTATTTTTTATTTTTTTCTAAGAAAAGTGATTAAAGTACTTCCGTGCTAAAAAAATAAAAAAATTAAAATAAATAAATAAATAAATAAATAAATAAATAAATAAATAAATGGAACTCAATTACGTTTGACTGGGTAGACAGAAAAGAGCTGTGCTATCCATGGTTGGTGGGTACCCTCCAGCCCAGTGAGTGCCTAAATAGATGAAACCTAGAGAGGAAAGGTGGGGTCACTCTTTCTGTGGAGATGGAATGGGTTATCTATCTCTTCCACCGTTAGACATAGGTGCTACTGGGCTTTGAACCTTTGGTCTTAGATTGAAACTTATGCTCCAAACTCTATATTTCTCAGTTCATTAGGAACTATGCCATTGGGTTTCTTGGACCTCCAAATTGCAGACGACAAATCAAGGTACTTCATAAACTCCAATTTTGTAAGGCAATTTTCATAATAGCACTTTCTATAGAGGCTATTGCTTCTTTTCATCTGGAGAGGCATGACTGATTCATTATCCTATTACAATCTCTGTTGTGAATTGTGGATCTGTTTTGGTCCTATTGTAGTTCTTCATGAGTTTGGAAACTGATACTAGGTGCACATCCATTGAGAATTGTTATATCCTCCAAGGAAGAGACTTATTTATTTTATTTTACTTTTTGGTAAAATAAAAGGTCTTGCTATGCAGTTTTGACTCATAGTGATCCTTCTGTCTCAGCATCACCAGTTCTAGGATTACAGGTGTCTGTCACCACTCTCAGTTTCGGGACTGGCATGATGCTCTTGGTGTTCCAGGACCAGCATGGCATGTAGTATTGGGGATCGAACTCTGGACTTTGCACTTGCGAGGCAAGCATTTATACCACCAAGCTATTTCCCAAGCCTCTAGACTCATTTATTATGCAATGCCCTCCTTTTAAAATTTTGGTAAATATTCTATCTCAAGTTTTATTTTTTTCTGGTACACATATAGTCACATCTGTTTCCTGTGTGCAGTTTGCAACATATGTGTAATGGAGTACTTTTTACTTATTTTGATATGTGGCTTTATTTTGAAAATTCTTCCTTAGAAGATAGCCCATAGGTGGGTTTTGAGCTTTTTAATGTTTTACTTTTATAATGTAGTCACAAAATCTCTGCCTGATAGAAATTGTTATTTTATTTACATTTCATATAATTTTTGATATGGTTGGACTTAGGCTAATATTTTGCTATATTTTAATTGGGAATATTTTTCATTCCTTGAATTTATCAAATATTCTTTAATATGTAAATATCTTTATTCTCTATTGGATTTTAGTTCTTCCTTCCTTTTCTTTATTTTGGATTATTACATGTGACATTATTGCCACAACTTGTTTATGTTATGATTGTACTATTTAGTTTATGATGTTATTATTGTACTATTTAATTTAAAATATACGATCATTGAAGTAGTGTGATTTTCTTTCTTTCTTTCTTACCTTTTGTGCTACTGTTATCATTTATCTTTACATATAAAACATTATGAGTATGCTTTATACATTGATAGCGATGCACATAGACACATGCTTGCTTAAACATTCAGTTGCCTTTTGAAGAAACTAACTAGAAAAGAAAATGAATTAATGATATTTGCCCAGAGATACCCTATGCAGTGCTTTTCAATTTTTTCTCTTTGTGCCTCTAAGTGTCCACCTAGTGCTTTTTCACCCAGGCCTAGGGACCACCCCTGGGCGCTTGCTATGTAACTTTCTATGTACATAGACTTAACGCAGCATACATTTGTCTCCACCGACTTTTTCCTTTCTCCACTGACTTCAGGTAGAAGTAAGTTGTAGATTTCAAATTCCACAGATGAATTCACACCTCAAGTGAGGAGACCTGTGCAGGGGCTGAGCCTTCTCACCATGATCATATAAGCGTAACCCCAAATTGAAGGCCTGGGGACTTCTGCCTGAGATGTGTCATACGGATTTGCACAGAGTTTAATGTACCTAAGTTTCTTTTGGATATAGGATATTTCACAGAATCACAAATTTCTGGATTTTATTTTATTTTGTCTTTTAATTAGAAGCTCCATAATTTTCAGGCCTTGAATTCCAGGATGCCCCTTCGTTGGTCACCATCAGTCATAAATAAAAAGCATTTCCACCCATGGATGAGAATCCCTATGGTTAGTTCCTAGCTTCTCCTCCTGATTTGTTCGTCGATATTTTCCTTTTGGGCTCCAAAACGAAAAAGAAGGCACTAGAACTTTAGCTGGTGCAAGGTGCACCATTACAAGTAGGTGTGGAATGTCTTAGTAAATTTCTTTATCACCAGGTCAAAGTGTTTGAATAACCTCAATTTAAAGGAGGAGAAGACTCTGGTTCATGGTTGTTAACAGGATTCAGTGCATGTCGTCAGCTGGCTCCCAGCAGGATGAACATGGTAGACGGATTTGGTGGAGCTAAGCCCCTACACTATGCTGTCCAGAGTACAAAGGGGGGAACTAGGAAGAGAAATCTAGCCCTGTAGATCAGGTCCCTGGCGCCTACCCTTCTGAGTAGACGTCTTCTAACAGCACATTCCACCGTGATGAGTCTAGCATCCTCGCGAACCACTTACCTTCCAAAACCACACCTGTGAACACAGGATCCTTTTAGGAACAGCCAAGATCTAAGCCATAGATGTGAGATTTGAAGTGGAGTCTGTTATACACCCTGCTGTTGGCTCTGTAAAGCCAAATTAAAAGAGAATGATAATATGGTCAACTGCGTTACAGTTAAAAAAATCTGTTCAATTCTTAGATTATGATTTAAAGATGGGAGGGCTTGGGAGATAGCTAAGTGGGCTAAGCACTGGCCTGGAAAGTGTAAGAACCTGGGTTCAATCACCAGTACCACATGGTGTACTGGTGCCAGAACCCTGGAGCATGCCTGGTGGACCACCACTGGATGTGGTGGCACTTAACTGTAATTCCAGCGCTGGGGAGGCAAAGACAGGAGGATCATGAGTTGGAGCTGTGTAGTGACACCCAGTAGCAAATAAATAAATAAATAAATAAATAAATAAATAAATAAATAAATAGTTTTTTTGTTTTTTTTTTTTTAATTTGAAAATTTTAAGACTGAACAAATGACACTGAAGTTTCTTGGCTTGGGTAAGCTTAGATATACTGAGTAGAAATCTTTATCTCCATATCATATCAGAAGCTACATTATCTGATACTGAACATTCACCATAAAAATATGGCTCAAGAATTCACTTTTCCCCTCAAGGATTGAAAGGCTATAGCTTGTCCTGGGACATATGCAGATGAAATGCAGATCAATCATGCTGTCAGTGGTCAGACATACTGGAAAATACTTTAGTCTGTTTTTGATTATTACATTCAGTTTAGGCTCCATCAATCGGCCTCTGTTACCTAGATTTCATGGTTCCATTCACGGTCCACTGCTGTGGCCTAAAGGGGAAACATAGGTCAAGGAACATAATTAGCACACACAGTAGTTTGTAGCTTCATCTTATATATATGACTTTTTATTCCAAATAAGAATAGTGCTTGTAGTCAACAGTGAAGGAGATAGGGTTCATGATCTGCAGTGTAGTCCCTGCAAAAAGAATCTAAGAAGAAGCTGTAGGACCTGCGGGGATGCTACATACCAGTCTATCAGTGGAAACAGACAAAATCTCTGGCTCATCTTACCCATGTTAGAGCTTCATAGGGGAAAAAAATAAACTCCCTCTGATGATAGAAAATGAGAAAAGACAAGAGGAATGGGATCTTTGCCCGAAATCCATCCTTTTAGATTAATGCTCACTAATGGATATTAAAACATGCTAGATTAATGAAAGCCCAATAGGCCATGCAGCTGAAAAAACACATTTTATTTTGACAGCCAGGAAATCAAGAGTTGTCCCGGGATTAAAGAGCAATTCAGATTAAATTACCCTCTCCATTAGGGTGTCCTTTCCTCTAATTTGGGGACTGGGAGAAAGGGGCAGACAGGTCATGAGCATCAGAGTTTATTTGTTCAAACTTTGTTTGACCATAGAAATAAGGGACATAAGATGTTACATGCTGGCAAGTTATCCTCACACAGGCCAACAGGTGACAGGAGTAAGGGATGTTGGAATTTGGGACAAGCAGCTGTTGGAAATTATGAGAGCATAGCTGGGCAGAAATGAAGGCCCTGCTAGGTGTCAGTTGGCCAGCTTCCTAGTGAAGTATATTTTCAGCACTGAATCCTGTTTTCTGGTGCTCTCCAGTGGCTGTGCACTATATGAAGTTTGCTCATATGGAACCACATTTCCCAGAATTCACTCTTGATTTTATGTTCCTATGGTGGGGTACATAGGGTCAGTACCAGCTCCTGTGGTGTCACTGAGGGACTGGCTCAACTTACTGGCACAGCATCTCTGGTCTTCTGGCTTCCTCAAGTTTTCTTCTGGTATCACTCAGTGGTAGAGGATGACAGCTGTTTTGTATCATCTATGTGTTTTAGGTTAGAAGTAGTAAGAGATGGTTGTGGGGTTTCGGTTTTCCCTGTCTGTGTGATCTTATTCCTCTGGGACCCAACTCATCATTATTATGCCCTTTCTTGCCCAACTTCACACCCAGGTGGCCAATCGCAGTACCCAGTACAGAGGCAATAGTTTTGCCTTCATTCTTCTCCCACTTTAGGTCTCATCTTAGAAATACTTCTTACCCTAAGTCACTCATAGTGGTTCTGTCTCTTGGATCAAACAAATCTAAGTCAGATTGATATCATTACTGTGTAATAGCATATGGTAGGTGGGCCCCTGGGAATACTGTTATCTTTGTTGTTGGAGGTCTTCATATTCCTAAGTGCTTGTTTCCATTTGATTTCCACAATCAGGAAAGTCCAAGTTAAACCATATGCAGTAATGAAGGTTGCCAAAATGGAAAGAGTCCTGTAAAATCAGTCTAGAGAGATGGAAAACAATCTGCATATTTCATCTCTCCAGATATTATCTTTGACATATACCTTGGCAGTAAATGCAATCACTGCCCCTTTATTTACAAAACACTTAAAGTTGGGTGTGTTCAGCCTTGTTTTGTGTTTTGTTTTCAAAGCGTAATGAGGTCAGAGACTTCTTAATTTAGAAAACCAAGGACGACTTTCACAATTTTATGGAAAATCAATTATAAATCCTTGATTGAAAACTCCTGAGTGCAAGGATTGAAGTTATTTATTTCAGGGGTTTTAAATTTCTTTCTTTCTTTCTTTCTTTCTTTCTTTCTTTCTTTCTTTCTTTCTTTCTTTCTTTCTTTCTTCTTTCTTTCTTTTCCTTCCTTCCTTCCTTCCTTTTCCTTCCTTCCTACCTTCTTCCTTCCCTTCCTCCCTCCCTCCCT
>PVJA010008752.1:0-63189 GCA_004027025.1 Myocastor coypus
TTTAATTATTTGACCAATCTTACATATGCATATCTATTAATCTAAACAGATTTGACGATGAAAACATGCAATACAACCATTGTTAAATTTTTATTCTTGTTTTGAAATTCTGTACTGTATGTATTCTCACTTGTTACTCTTTCTACCTTTGTTTCTTCTATTTTTACTTTTTAAAATAAAATTTTAAATATTAAAAAAACCATGAGTATTGTTTATTCCATTTTTCAGATAAAGAGATTGAGGTTCAGAAAGTTAACCCATGTACTTAACATTCACATTAAGTTAAAGAGCTGCCTGACCAGTCCACGGCACAAATCTCTTGGCCTGTCCTTCAGTGGTATTTGTGTCTCAAGACCTAAGGCAGTGTCTGACACGCAGACAACTCAGTAGATGTTTGCTAAATGAGTTATTAAAGAAGATTTCCCCCACAAGGCCCTCCCCACCCAAACTTCAGACCAAGAAAACCTAGCCTACCTCAGAGAGTGGCAGGCCTCAGCAGCCCAGGAAAATCTGGCACTATGTGTGCCTCATTGCTAAATTGAATGAAGGAACTGCTTACACTTGACACTTATTCTAGGCCTGTCAGGGCACCCTTGGAAGGCATGACAAGATGCAGCCTTAACTCACAGCTGTGATTTTGAGCCATAGGGAATGGAGGAAGAATGGAGGAAAATTGGCTTATTTTCCTGTCAACAACTTAAGCCAGTGGTGGTGAACCCTTCAGAGATGAAGGCCTAGACAAAAACCCCACCCCCACTTATTTATTTCAAATTGCCAATGATGCAGTCAAACCTGTCTTCAGTCTAAGAAAAATAAAAAAGAAAAAAAATAAAAACCAACTCCTCCATTAACATCTTTTGTTTTAAAAGAAAAACGCAATAACATATGCGCAGGAAGTTCACCACCACTTACCTAGAATGTTTTGTCCATTAACTATAGTAATGCACTATGTATCACAAATTATTCAGCTGAAATTGTAGTAAAATCACATGCTGATAGCATACTTTACAATCCAGCTGCCTTATAAAGTTACACCATGACAAACTAGAACAACAAATAAACATACCACAAATGCATGTAACTCTACTTTCTCTGAAACCATAATGGCCTGTTCTTTAAAGGAAGATAATGTTTTCCTTATCACTATCAACAAAAGGAATGTTTTCTAAATTGATAGAGTTCATATACCCATATGTTAGACGCTTAAGAAATGAAGAACAGAAAATCAGAAAATGGTTTAGGTTTCACAAGTGGCCCTTTATGCCTGAAAGGTTGCTTTTCCTGTCAGTATTCTAGTTTTTCTAGCCAGTTAAAAAACCTACGTTATAGAGGTCGGGGAGATAGCTCAGGGGCACAAGAGCTTGCCTGGCAAGTACAAGGTCCTGAGTTTGATCACCAATCCCGAAAAATAATAATACCTTATGAAACTTCAGAAGCAGCTTCTGGTCTCTTAAGAGCAAGTACTACACACCAGAAAGATGGCTAACACCCATCTTAAAACAACCAGCTAGAACTGAATCTCAGACTTGTATTTGTGATCCATAATTATTTGTAGTTGACCAAGAAAGTAAGATAAATTATTGAATAGACCTCAGATCAGTCACTGCCCTTCATCTAGACCTTCTGATTATATTAGCAATTCCCATGGCATTCCCAGCTTGCCCAGTTTGGCTGCCAAGCCCACCAGTAATCCAGAGTAGCTTCAGATCTGAATAAATCACATGTGTTAGTGGTCTACTGAGACCACCAGAAACTCAATTTACTCGTGGCCTGAGACAGGATTTTATTGCTTTGCAGATTAACAGTTTAAAATGTTTTGCTTTTCTGCCTCAGGGGTATTAGCTTGATGTATGAGGCAGGGAGATTATTAAATCTTTGGTGCCTTCCAAAGATGTAAATTAAACTATGGCACCTCCTTAGCCACCTTCCTGGTACAAGCTGGAGATTTATTATTAATTTGTCACTCCTTCATGTTCATCAAAACAAGTAGCACAATGATTAATTACTCCTATTTATTTAAGGGTACTTGTCATTCCAACATTTTGTGGACGAGATATTACAGTCTCCTGATTTCCTTGCAGACATGCAGAGGGAGGGCTTCTAAAGGACTAAGGATGTCTATGGATACATTTGGAAGGATGGTGGCTCACACAAGTCTACATTGTACTATTAGTTTTAAATGAAGTCGCAATTCATTTTGGCTTCACTTGCCGGATCACAGACATCACAGTAGCTGAGTCTGTTCATTTGGACAGCTTCCGAGGACTTCGAAGAGGTCCAATACTACACAGACATCAGCTGCAAACCTGTCTTCTCAATTCTGTTGCAATTCAACAAAGACAATATTTATTAGGTTCCCCCTGGCAAGAGGCAAATGCGCAACAGTCATTTCTTTCTTCGTACAGAATTTACCTCATGTCCTTTATGAGCCTGTAATGGTAGTAGGCCAAAGTATGAATAGTTCTTGCCTCATGAGCTATATAGCCTTGTTATTTCCCTTCTCAAGGCATTTGCCTCCCTGTTTTATGAACAGGGGACAATAAAGAGACAGCGAGAAGCTGGACAAAGAGAGGGCAAAGCACAGCCCTCTTAGATGAGTTTGCATGAAGTAAATGTTAACGGGATTCAGGTTTAATAGGCCCTTCCCCCACTTTCACCCCAGGGTGGATCTCTAGGACTGAACTGCCCTGAAGCAGCATTTTACCTCTCTTTTCTCTCTCGTGCAGACCACCTAACAGACGATCTAGTCTGCTGAATAATCACAGACAGCCTGCCAGATAGTTCAGCGGACTAAAGCACCTGCTTAGGCCGAGCGCAGTGGCCGGGTTCGATCCCTAGGGTGCTGTGCCTGCCCTGCCCCCAGAGCACACTGAGACTGTGATTGAGACTGGGTGTGGTGGACTGCACCTGTAATCCCAGTGTTTGGGAGGCTGGAAACAGGAGAATCGTTGAGTCCAATCTACATAGTGAGACCCCATAGACCCTGTACTAAGTACCATCACTATCATCATCATCACAGAGGCTGGAAGCTTTTAAATAAATTTTGTGTGCATGCCTGCCTGGCCTCTGCTCAGCCATAAGAAAATGTTAGGTTTCCAGTCCAAATTGTAAGATAATCATTCCAAAGGTATATATCTGATAATATCATCATATTTCATATCTTTTAAAATAAACTTCTGCCATCATATCATTGCACTTTATGAGAATGTATTGTCATCTTTAAAAAACAGAAATTTTCTGAGCATGGTGGCGCATGCCTGTGGTCCCAGCACTTGGGAGGCTGAGGCAGGAGGATCATATGAGTTCGACACCAGCCTGGCCTACAAAAATGAACTCAAGGCCAGCTTGAACTACATAGCAAGACCCTGTCTCAAAAAGACAAAATAATAACAGTAATAATAATAATTAATAAATAAAAATAGAAAGTTTGCCTGGACTTTGTGGTGCACACCTATAATCTCAGCACTCAGAAGGGTAAGGCAGGAGGATTGATAAGAGTTCAAGACCAGCCTGGGTTACAAAGTGAGCTCAAGGCCAGTTTGAGCTACACAGTGAGATCCTGTCTGAGAAAGACAAAAATAAAATTTAAATTTAAAGCAAATACTGTGACTGTAACTCTATCACTGCAATATCTAACAAAAGAACAATAATTTTTAATAACTTCTAATCTCTAGGCCATGTTCAAATGTACTTGATAGTCTAAAAATATCTTCTGGATTAGAAAAGGACTCAAACAGATCCTATACATTAGATTTGTTAATATCTTTCAAGTGTACCTCTCTCTCTATGTCTTTTTCAATACCACCCAAACAATATTCAATATTTGATTTTTATCCAGGACCAAACCTGATAAACTTCTTTCTTTCTTTTCTCTGTCTTTCTTTCTCTCTTTTTTTAATGTGTGTAGTACAGGGTCTGCAGGGTTTCACTACACAGATCGGGCTCATAGTGATCCTCCTATTTTCAGCCTCCCAAGCTCTAGGCTTATAGGCACACACCACCACACCCAGTGACAATTGCTATCTCAGCACACCCTGGGGTCCAGGCTGGCATGGCACACGGGGGATCGAACCTCAGTCCTTATATCTGCCTAAGCAGGCGCTTTAATCTGCTGAGCTATCTGGCTGGCCCTAAATTTGATAATATGTTCAAAGACAAATTATCAATGGAGAGAGTGATTGTCCAATTGTTATGGTTTATGTCTAGTTGTCCCCCAAGGCCTCATGCCATCATGAGGTGGGGACTTCTATAGATTGAGACTTGACTCATGAGTCACTGGGATTATGTATTTTATTACTAATGAGATTATCAGCCTGAGTACTGCTGGGAATTATAGGTGTGGCCTGAGGCGGATAGGCTAAGGCAGAGAGCCTGATGTCATAGAAAGAGAGACAGAGAGACAGACTGAAGCTGTTGCTCTTTGCTCCCCTGTTTGGTCAGTTGCCTCTTCACAATTGTTACTATTCCACTGCCATGAACTGGATGCTCTCTGTCCTGTTCCATTCAGCCTTGAGCCAGCTGAATATGGACTGAAACCTCCAGTAACTGTGAGCTAGTTTCCTTCCTTCATTTTGAGTGTGGGATATTTGTCCCAGCAATGAGAGAAGAGTAACTGATTTATCATTAAAAAGAGTAAAAGGAGACACTATAATAATTATAATAGTATGAACCAAGACAATGCTCAACCATCCAATGAAAGACATTTGGGGTAAAGAGAAAGATCAGGTTTCTAGATTCTACTTGGGGACTGGAGAGCAAAATGGAATGACCTTCTTACCTTTACAAATTGTTTTTTCTTTGGTGCATCAAAGAAGTGAAGTTAAGTAAATACTAACTGCCCTCAAAAGCAGAGGAGAACCAAAAGACAAGTGCCTGAAGGACGACACAGCATGTAAGCACTTGTTGTCTTGGGACTGGGGAATATCACTCAGGAGGGCTCACGTGAGATTGCTAACAGGCTGAGTGTTGGCTGGCAACAGAAATGGCTGCAGAGGCACAGGTACTTCATACCGGGCACAGGTTTCTCCCTACAGCCCCTAGTGGGTTTTCACAGACAACATGGCAGAAGGTCTAAGAAAAATCCCTGAGGTAGCTGTTTCACAAAAAGAGTGTGGAGGCTTGGCTCCTAAGATATGTTTTCCCATTTCTCCTGTTTAAAAAAACCAAAAAGGTAGGGATTTGTTGGCCTATCCATGGTCTGTGAGAGAAAGTGGCAAGAGGATGTTGAAAATAAAGACAAGACATAATAGCTGAGGTCAGGTAGGGGACCCTGCCTGATTGGCAAAGGACCTCTGATCAAAGCAGCAGCCTTTATTTATACCTTTGCAAAGTTGCAAGACATGAGGTTGCCTAGCAACTAATAGCCTACACCGTCCAGGAAGGATATTTTTCTCAAGACTGAGGTAGTTTGCCTGCTTTAGGCAATGAGGCCTGGTCCTGCCCTCTCACATAAGATCAATTTCCAGCTTTGGGGGTTCCCAGTGGCCAAAACTCCTGGTTTGGGAAGTAAAGATAATATACATTCACCTTCTACTGCAACTTTGGGAAGAAAATATTGCAAAGCATTTACATGTTAGAGAGGGGCAGAGTACACGATGGACTCAACTATCAATGAGGAGGGACAGGAGCGCTAATAAAGCCATGCTTCTGGAGATCCAGAGAGAGCAGTCTGGCAAACACTGAGGAATGTTGAGAACAGCAGAAACTATCTCCCCTCCCCACCACCACCAGTGTACAAAGCGTCACATGATAACAAGAGACTGCCATTAAGAGGAGCCAGAGGGAAGCAAGCACATGCAGAGAAGCTGGAAATAGTGCAAAAAGGCAAGTATAAGGCCAAGGATAGGCTGGGCATTAAGAAAAGCCTCCACAGTAGACAAACTCACCTACCTGAATCACATCTTGCTGGAGCTATCTGAAGCCTCTGGCACACTGAGGGTAGCTCTAGAAACAGTGACCCCGAATTCACCTCAGCTCTGTCCTGATTGACTCACAGCCCACACAAAAAGTCTAGAAAAATTAAGTGTGTCTATCTGCAGACATGAAAAATATTCTCCTCCCTATGTCCAAATCAGTAAAGAGAGTCCTTTAAAAACTAAAACTAGAAAATCCAACTAAGCTTACTAGGGGAACAGTTAGAATACAAGGAAAAGATAACACAAGATGTATAAATGCATTAGAAGCAGCACACATCTAGAAAACCAGAATGACAAGCATTCCAAGCATGATTTTAGTCTTACACATTGCTACCCTGAGTGTCAAAAGCCTTCTGGAAATTCTTAGGACCATTGTCTGATTCATCCTATGTATGTAAGTACATGGTTTTTCCCCTGCCAAGTTTCCTAACTTTTCTGCTTGCTGTCTCCTCATTGTTTAATCCTTAAATTCTTGATTTCCATTCAGCTGTGTATAAATGCATAAGAAATTACAAGATAGGCTTACAATGGCTGGCCACAGAACTGGATGAGGAAGCATGTAGAGGGTATCTGCACATCCAAGACTGAAGGATTCAGTCCCAAGGTCTGAAGCGCACTGCAGTGTTCTGTGCAAGTCTCTATCAATGGGCCAATGGATCTATAGCAGAAGGCTCAAGAATCTGCTATGGAAGCTGAAGAATCTGTGAGAGAAAGCTAAAGGATCCAAGCCAGAGGCTGAAGAGTCTGTGCTGGAAGCCAGGAAATGACGTCCAAGCTGTGCGCCCGAAGTTCTTCCTAGAAAGTCAAATGCCAACTGCTTCCTCACACCCTTTATATTCCCTTTTTTTGTGCTGAGTCACTCTGGGGCAGGCCCTTCCCCACCTTGAAGGGGACCCCAAGGCCCAGGGTGTGGAATCCAAGCAGAGCCAAGTTGACACAATATATTGACCACCACAATATACTGACCACCTCTTGTCAACTTGGCAACTAGACATATTTTTTAAACCAGTCTCTAGATGTGGAGGTATGCATATAATTATGCCTCACATTGTTACAACTATCCTGCCTACCAAGGGAAATGCACTAATATCCTTACCAAAATAGAAGGGCTTTTTTGTTTATTTTGCATGATGTTTATGTTTTCACTAACCAACACAAGTTTAATGGTCCTAAGAACTAGTACTAAATCTATCCATAATATAACAGAACCATATATGGGGTGAAATAGTGTAATTATAATCCTCTTTTCTGTAGCTGATCATGGAATTGTAGCTGGTATTTAGAATCCATTTTTTACTACCCATTAGCAGGTCTTGGTTTTTTTCCCCTGGTGGAGTGACCCATACTTTTATTTTCGAAGGCTCTGCACCACTTGTCATTGTGCTTGTATTAGGTTGTTGTAGTTTCCCACTGACTTTAATAACAAGGCATAGCAACACTAAAAGGTGCCTCAAGGGATCTCCTGCACTCCATGTGTATCTTTTCTTCCCTCCATTATGGAGTAGTAATCCAATTTTTCCTAATAGACTGGGTCAATCACCCCTGACAACACTTTGATTCCCTTTTTAGCTTGTTCCCTCAGACGCATGAGGAGACTAAAGTGACCAGAGGGAAATCTTAGCATTTAGTTCAACAGTATCATTGCTGTACTTTCTGGCACAAGCCTTCCTCCCTCTGGAACGAGGGCTTCTAGTTCAGCAGAACAGAAGGTTGTGGGGTCAGAAAGTGAAGATTTTGCTAGCAGATCACTAGGGGTAATGGTAAGTGGTACCATTCCTACTCCCACGTGACCACTGCACCCAGGTATTCTCCTTCTAGGTAGGTATCTTCCCAAAAGAGTTAAAGACTTCATACATACATGCTCATGTTTATGAAGGCATGACTCATCATAGCTAAATCTTGGAAGCAGCCTATGTGTCCATCAACAGATGAATGGATAAAGAAAATGTGGTATTACACACGGTGGAGCACTGCTCGGCTCTAAAGGATAAACTTGAGAGGTTTGTAGGAAAGTAGATGCACCTTGAGGTCATAATGTTAAGTGAAATAAATCAAAACACACAAGCCTAAACAGTGCATGGTTTCTTTTATAGGAGAAACTCAAAATTTAAATAAAGAGAAAAATAAAAGATATGTAGGAAATAGGGAGATACCCCTTTCACAAATGGGAGGGGAACTAAGAGATGGCACCTGGTGCAACAGAGAAACAAGCAGAAGAAAAAAGAAAAAAGCAACAGGCAGAAGGAGAAAGGGAAAGGGGCTTTATTATCTTTGAGGACATGGAGTGAGGAGATGAGGAATTCTCCCAGTTGGAACAAAGAGAGGCTGAGGTTTTTATCACCTTTTGTCATGGTTGAATTTTGAAGGGGATGTTTCAATATACCTGAGGGAGCTGATTGGGGTGTTCCCTGGGGTGGTGGGAAGAGTTGGAGTTGTACCCTAGGCTGAGTTGGAGAAGGGATAAGGTGGTCTTGGGGAAGATGAGCTTTTATTTTAAGGGCTTCAGCCATATTAGATGACCACTATGATTATTTGACAATTCATACCAGGGCCAGAACCTATCAGTAAGAAGGAGAGAGGAGAGAGGAGGGACAAAGAAAGAACTAAGATGTTATGTACATACATGAACTCCCCATGAGGACTGTAACCATTATGTACTAATAGAAACAACTGAAAAAACCTATATGGTATACAAAACATACACAAGACACAAAATCCCATAGAATCATGTTCTTTTATGACACTGATGTTAGAACTATCAGACAGAGAATTTAAAATTGCTGTAAAAATATGCCTATCCTCAATAAAAGAATTGGACAGCACTCCTTGTCAGAGAGGTAATTTCGGCAGAGAGGTGAGAAGTGAATTTTGAAATATCAAACTATAGAACAGAGAGTAAAAGATAAAGGAATAAAATGAAAATATTTTATGTGGTTAATGTTAATAAAATTATACCAAAAGGTGATAAATTATCCCAAAAGGAAGCAGAGGAATATATAGAATGTAGAAAAACTTGCTGGTTGCTTTAGAAGGGTTAATAAAGAATGGTAAAATTTTAAGTTAAATGCTGAGGGAGAACAAGGGAGACAGAAGAATAGGTTATATATAATCATAATAGTTTACATACTAAATTAATAGTATCTAAAAGCTTAGGAGCCTAAATGTAGTAGATAAATGGTTTGTATCTAGCAAAGCCTCATGTAAGTCAAGTGGCTATCAGGCCTGCAACTCGAGGAGGCAGGGTCAGAGAACCAAGGCGGGACCTGAGGGGTGGGGCCAGAGCCATATGAACCATTGAACTGATAGTATCCGCTCCCACCCACCCCCCAGGCCTAGTAACCTCTGGTGAAGGTAGGAGCGGAGCAGGGCAGTGTCTTGAAACCTCCAGAAACTGTGAGCTAAATAAACCTTTCCTTCCCTAAGCCTGTGTGTCTGGTATTTGTCCCAGCAATGAGAGAACACTAACTAAGACAAGTACAAAGGTAAACTGTTAGTATTATTTGCACATTTGTTCCAAGTACTAAAATAAATGAGAAACTGAAAAACAAAACAAGCAAAATAAAAACAGACGACACACTATATAACAGAGACTATCATCATGAAAAAATTACGAATAAAAATAAATGTAATAGACTCAATTCATTAAAAATAAACTGTCAGATTGACTTCTAAAATCCAATTCTGTGTTATGCATATAAGCTACCTAAAAGAAAAATATTCATAGAGGTGAAAAATTTTTAAACATATAAACTCATATCAAATAAATGCACAATAACACCACAAAGATTTTGGTGCATGTGGGCATACATGCGCGCACACACACACACACACACACACACACACACACACACACAATAAACCTGAAAGAGGACCATTTTGTAACATTACAAGGGTTAGGCTCAACTCAGGCATAGCTTTCCCAGTATTTAACCCGTTTTTCAGCAGTCACACTGCTCACAGCAAAAAATCACAGCACAGAGCTCCTCCCCTTGGCAAACACAGCATGAAATATTGTAAAGAAGAAATTAAGGCAGAGCGTGGACTCTCCCAGTACCAGGACATCTGATAACATCCATACATGTGCACAGGATGCTCTGAGAACTTTCGCCACTAACGTTTGCTCAGACCTCTTCACATAATGTTCCTCGCCAGATGCCCATTCCCCAGGCTCCATAAAAAGTCCTTCTTTTCCTTCGTTCCCTATGGATGGTCTCTTGCCCTCCATCTGCTTGCACCTAAGTATATATTAAATTTTGTGTCTCATTTCCTTCACAGAAGCCTGTCAATGGCCTCTGACTCACATCGTTTAATACACAAAGTGGAATATTTTGTAGTAAATTGTAGTCTCTAACATTACAAAACATTCCTCTTTCAATGCTTTTTGTGTATATTTGTGGGTATGTGTGAATAAAGACCGAAGTGCGCGGTAAGTACTGTGAAATGGGAAGAAAATGTTCAAATGGAAAGGGTAACTAGGCAGGGAGAGGGGAAGAAAAAGCAAGATAAAAGAAAAAGAATGGAAATAAAGCTTTTGTAAATAAAGAGGGGAAGGGATTGAAGGGAGAAGAGAGGAAAGAGAATAAAGATATAGCATGGTAAGGTACAAATTCCTAATGATGAATGTAGTCACTATGTATATCTAATAAATTTATAAACCAATAAATTTAATAATTTTGGGTACCAATAAAATTAATAAAAACAGAAAAATTAACAAACCAAAAGGCCAGCTCTTTGAAAATGAACTAACAAAATATAAATATTTAATTTTTAAAAGATGAAGAAATCACACACACATAAAAAGCTCAAAACAAAGAAATTTTCTGTAGAAAAAGCAAAATGGTAAGCTCTTTTTGCAAAGAACTCTACCAAATGTTTAAAGACCACATGATATAAATACTAAACTATTCCAGAGGAAAACGTGGGGCAAAAGTCCACCTTATTTTTATTAGGTCAATTTAACACTGGTTCTAAAACAAAAGGTTGCATAACACATATACAAAACTATAGATTGATCTCACATATATTGATGCAAATACTATGAACAAATAATTAGCAAACATAGTCCAATATCCATTATGATCAAGTAGTACTGATGAACCATGTGAGTGGTTCACTATTAAGACAAATATTAATACAATTAATCTTATTAATAGAACTAAAGAAAAAACCATTCATCTCCATACATAAAAACATGGAAAACTTTGAATACTTACATTTGAAACTTAAAACTTACTATCAGTTTAATAACAATAACAACTAAAAACCAAAGCAGTAGATCATACAGAGGAAATGCTGGAAAGTGTTAAATTGACCTAATAAAAATACAAAAAAAAGTCTTATTAAGTAAAAAATATCTTTGATAAAATTGTAAAAAAAAAAAGTCTTAATTTTATTTTCTATTTGCAGTACTGAGGAGGATTGAATCCAGGGCTTTGTGCGTGTCAAGCAAGGGTTCTCCACTGAGTATGTCCCCAGCCCAATGGTATTATCCTCGACCTTGAAGGACATGTATTTTTACATTCCTATTAAGAGAGTGAAGAGTACATAAAGCATCTGCTGCAGAAGAACAGCTGTCTCCTGGAAAAGCATCTGCACAATTGGGACACAAACCCAAGGTATACAATTCCGTGGAATACCATTTCTATTTAAAAAGAACAACTGGCACACAATCTGTATTTATTCAGGCTTGAGTATTTGGCAGACACTTTATCTAACATGAATAAAGTGAACTGCCACTTCAAAGAAAGCAACTGTCAGCATTTGTTGCCATGATAAAATTTGAACATTCAAGCAAAATCAGAATTTTAGAAAACTCACATTTGCACTCTGAGCAATACTTAAGATTTTTCAGATGATATCAGTAGTGATATTTAAAAATGTGATTTTCTTCATATTCTATAATCAAGTATATCAACATTTGTGAGACCTGCATTACTCGATGAACCAATATTTGCAAAACAATGAATTTGTAGTGGTAAAAAATGGCATGTGGGTAAATGATCCATCCAAAGTACAAGACAGACCAATGTCTTTTGCTGCAGCACAGGAGAAAAAGTTCAGTTATACAGCTTAAGATTCTGCATTACAACCAACTTTGAAGAAGATACCATCTGTCAAGTTTGGATGCAGCATCAAAGAAGATCCATAATTATCTAAAATGATAATTCAAATTATTCCTCCTCTCTCCAACCACATACCATGGGAGGACAGATTTTCTTAAGTATTTCAACCAAAACAATGTATTGCAACAGATTGAATGTGAAATCAGAAGAGAGTCCAGCTGTCTCCCATTACCAGGACATAAAAGACTGCAGTATGTAACCAATGCCATGCTTCTCCCTAAATTTATTCTGAGTTATTTTCCTAAAAATGTTACTTATGGGGCTGGCAGGATGGCGCAGTGGTCTAAAGCGTCTGCTTAGGAACGCTTAGGCGGCAGCAGGGACCATGGTTCAATCCCCAGCACCACATGCTGCACCAGCCCTGCCCCCAGGGCAGGCTGAGCCAGCTGTAATAAAAAAATAAATAAAATAAGTAGATAAATAAATAAATGTTTAAAAAAATTCTTTAAAAAATGTTACTTATAACACCATGGAGTGGTTTAGCATTATCTTTAAATTAATAGAATGTAAAATTGTTCTCAATTTCTGATATGAAAAATACCATTAAATATAATTCACATATAAAGATCCAATTTTGTGAATTTATTGCTGAGACCAACAATTTCAAGAAACACTACGCTATAGATATGTCCACTGAAGTTAAGATAATGTTAGTTGTACAGAAAACACACGACATGAAACTAGCACAGAATGTGCCAGAATGAATGGAAGTTATCAAAAACCTTTGAATTATGTTTAAAAAATAACATAGGCACCAATATGAAGCCCTTCCCCTACTGACATGAGCCAAAATGGGGTAATCTGAGCATCACTTAAGAACAGTAGCCGGGTGTGGTGGCGCAGGCCTGTAATCCCAGCACTTGGGAGGCTGAGGCAGGAGAATCAGTGTGAGTTCGAGACCAGCCTGGGCTACAAAAGTGAGCTCAAGGCCAACCTGAACTGCATAGCAAGACCCTGTCTCAAAAAGCAAAAAAAGAACAGTAGTTGTAAAAGATCAAAATACAGTACATAAAACACTAATAACTTCCTCAATAATTTATAATTTATGTCCTGAGTCCTCACTGACCTTGAAAGGCTAGGACCAAAATATTGGCTATCCTTATAGCCTTTCATTTTCTCTAAATTTTTTGGTCTGCAAACTTAAGTTGTTAACCCTCCAGAAGAGAAGCTTGATGATACTATTACTCTATAATATAGGTACTTGAGCTTAGCATCACTGTCTTTCTGTTATTTACTTATTTTATGTATTTAGTACAGGGTCTACACAGATTAGATTCATACTTATCCTTGTTTTCAGCCTCCCTAGCGCTAAATTACAGGTCCACACCACTACCCCCAGTCTCAATCACGGTTTCAGCATGCCCCAGGGATCAAAGCCTGGACCCTGCACCTGCCTGAGAAGGTGCTTTAGTCCACTGAGCTATCTAGCTGGCTCTAAAGTTCTGGTTTTGTCTGCAGATAATTGACATGTAGGTAGCAAACTGTAGAGAGAAGACTTATCCCAGATGTAGATGACACCAACCAACAGGGTTACAACCCGGATAGAATGAAAAGAGAAGGAAGCCTGCACTTTCCTTCAAAGATCTGGTCCTTGCCATTGCCTTCAACTGTTGGTCTCTGGTTCTTTCAAGCTTTCGGCAGCTCTTCAGCTATACAACATGCCTTTTGGTCTCATATAGATTCACATCAGTAACTTCCTAATGAGCTTCCAAGCTTTCAACTTCCAGCTGCTACTGGGTCATCAGACTTTCTAGTGCACAGACTGCCATTCTGGATTCTGCCTGATTCTTGCAGGTGGCCTTCAGATTCCTCCCCTTCTGATCTTACAAAGCTACTTGCTAAACCTTGCATAATTTTTTATGTTTATATTGATTCTGTTCCTCTAGTGAACATTAATATACAATGAATACTAAACCTATTACGTGAAAGATAATTGATGGATTGAGTTGATATCTGAACTGACTAATCTTAATGTTACTGAAAGAGATTTACTGGCCATTTTGCATTTAATGAAAAGGTGACACATCATTTAGTATTATTCCCAATTTACTCAATCCTCAAGGTCTAACTATGAAGCTATATAAAGAAAGCTGTGGCATAGACTTTTATGTAAAAAGTAATCACAGACAAATAACCGGTCACATCCAGAACGTGAAAAGGCCACAAGACAAAGATCCAGTTCTTTAGCACTTAAGATATCACAGAAAATGTTGGGATGAGGGCATGAGAGTTCTAAGTTCTTGAGTTCTAAGTGGCATATTAAGTAAACATAATGTGTCAAACTTATTCAGATCCTTATTTGAACAAACCAATTATGAAAGGGCATTTTTGAAATAGCATGGAAAATATGAACAAGGACCAGGTGGTACTAAGTAATTTTGTTAGGTGTGATCAAGTGCTATTTGTTACAGGCACATGGGTGTGTGTTACATGAATTTAAAATACTCCAATAGAAAAAAAAAGTGGGGGAACCAAAACAAGGACAGAAAAATGCTGATGCTTAATAGAACTTACATGAAGATACATGGGGGTTTGCTATATACATTTGCATGTTTAAACATTTTGATGAATAAAAGGAAAGGGGCCTGGCGGGATGGCTCAGTGGTCTAAAGCGCCTGCATGGAAAGGCTTGGGCGGCTTCAGGGACCGCGGTTCGATCCCCGGCACCACATGCTGCGCCAGCCCTATCCTCGGGGAGGGCTGAGCCAGCCATAAAAATGAGTGAATAAACAAACAAAGGTTCTGAAACAAGAAAAAAAAAAATAAATGAATAAAAGGAAAAATAGCACTGTAGGTACTCAAATAGATGGCAAGGCACACAAAACACTTTAATTTGCTTGGTGAGTTTATAATCTTTGATTTTTTAAAATCATTTGTTTATTTGGTACAGGATTGTCTCAGTTATTCTTCTGTTGCTGGGACAAATACCTGACATTCAAAATGAGGAAAGGAAAGATATATTTAGGTCACAGGTATTGGAGGTTTCAGTCCATACTCAGCTGGCTCCAAAGCAGAGTAGCATATGGCAGAGAACCTTTCAAGGGAAAGAGTAGATGACTAATGGACTGGCAACAGCTCAGGAAGCTAGCTAGCCTCTCACCCCTTACATTGCAGCTCAAATTACCTGCTTTAGAGCCAAGTGCAGTGTCCACACCCACAATAATCAATCACAAACTCCAGAAGCTGCCCCATGACTACATGGGGCTTTGGGGGATAACTAGACACAAACTGTAACAAGAGTCTTGCTACATGGTTCAGACTCATAGAGATCCTCCTATCTCAGCCTATCTAGCACTGCAATTACAGGCTTGCACCACCACACCTTGTTTCAGTGGCTGCCACCATGCACCTGGGGTTCTGGCATCACATGCAATAACAGGGATCAAACTTGGGTCCCTGTGCTTGCCAGACACTTAAACCACTGAGCTATCTCCCCAGCCTGAGTTTATAATCTTTAGAAGCATAAGAAAATGAAGTTAAGTATTGATCAAGTCAATAATTCAAGCAGTGAATACAATAACTCCATGAAATTTAATATTACTAGTTATCAGATAGTTGCAAGGGTATTATCCTTAATTATTTTTAATAAAAAAATCTACTAGAAAATATTTATCCTTGTTAGACTTACTAAGCTCATCTAGTAACAAAAATGATTTTTCAATGTAGACAGAATATAAACTCTTAAAACTATTGACAGAAAAACATATCTGTCCTGCTCAGGAAAATACTTCCATATTAAAGCACAACCTTGATGGGGCCTGGCGGGATGGCTCAGTGGTCTAAAGCGCCTGCTTGGGAAAGCTTGGGCGGCTTCAGGGACCGCGGTTCGATCCCCAGAACCACATGCTGTGCCAGCCCTGCCCTTGGGACGGGCTGAGCTGGCCATAAAAATGAGTGAATAAACAAACAAAGGTTCTGAAACAAGAAAAAAATAAATAAAGTAATTCTTTAAAAAAAAAAAAAATTAAAGCACAACCTTGAAACAGCAAAGAGAAGTACATATGTTCATCCACAATGATCCAGAGAATCTAATCTTTTCAATCTCATGCCCACAGAACAGTCTCTATAAATGTTTTTCTTAAATTACAACAAATTTAAGCCATTAAAAATATGGCTGCAACATTAAAAATTAAGTACTATTAAGTGTCTGGTAAGACTAAACAAATGCTGTTACTCTTGGTATAAATGAACTTAAGAGTGATTAAACCTAGTTGATCAATGAAAGACACAACAGTCATCTCAAGAAAATTAGAAAATTATGGGTACAATTTAATTATGGGTATAAAAGTTATACGCAGACTAAATTTAAAAAAAAAAAAACCTTTCCGTTGAGTGAAATTAAATGCTAACTATGCTTAGTGACAGGTAAGTACTAAGTCTTTTCACCAGTATGGTCATGAAGAAGCTTTTCTTCCAAATTTATTTCAGTATGAACTCGTTCCTACTGATACTTTCATTTTTCAGTACTGACCAAAGAAGCAAACATTAAGCTTAGAACAAAATGTGGGGGGAAAGAATACATTAGTTAGAATCCTGAAAAAGGAAACAGCTATGTACTGAAGACTGTTCTGTCTTATGCAGTATCAAGCTTTTAGTTATTTGAGCGACCTACTGGCCCAATCCTAACATAGTTTAATCTTGAAATAAAATTTATTTAAATATCAATATTGAAGTATATATTTTTTATTTCAATACAAAAAAATGTGTCATATTGTTCTTATGATCATCTTATTTTATTTTATTTTGTAAATGAATTTTATTCAGTAAATGGTGACAGAGGTATACTGTCAAAAAAGTTCTAATAGTAAACACATTTTTCAGTCAGGTCAAGCATATATGTATCATATAATAATGTCACCATTTTAATGTGGAATATTTACATTGTCTACATTCAACATATATTAAGAAGACCACAAAAGAAAAGTTAAATATATCAATATACTTTTAGAACATAAAAATGAGCAGAAAATTTCAGGGGATGGTGGCCCAGATTTGTAATCACAGCACTCAGGAGGCTGAGTCAGGAACACTGTCATGCTCAAGATCAGCCTGGACTTTACACCAAAGCCCTGTCTCAAATACAGAAAAAAAGGAAAAATTCTGTGCTGTTGAAATCTTTATAATCAGGTAATTTGTGATTACCAAAAATGATAATCATATTGTTTAAATGTACTTTATACTTTTTTTTGTAGAGCTTTCCTGCTGAGTTACACACTCACCCTATTTTTCAGACAAGGTATCATTACATTGTGGAGATTGTCCTTGAACTTGTAATCCTCAAATAGTTGAGATCACAAGCATGGACAACTATGCCCAACTTACTTTCATCTTAAAAAACAAAAAGTGAGTACTAGATAAAATGATATATAGACATGGTACTTAATGTCAGTGAGTATGGCATGTAAACAGATTGTGTGGATTTACAACCACATTTTCATTTCCAAAAATTTAAGGATTAGTTGATTTTATATACTCAAACATATTATACTGTAACTCATTTTAAAATTATGCAATTAAAAAAAATGCAATTAATGATTTCACCTGAAAATGAAAGGTTTGAAAAGTTATGCAATATATATGCCTGTCAACAATAGTTCGCATATGAGACAGTGGCTGTAACACATAGCTTAGGTGTATATATACCATCTATGGTTGCACAAACACTATGATGTTCATGCAGTGACAAAATGCCTAGTAACACCATTTATCAGACTGCATCTCTATCCTTAAACTACACATAATCACATTTCTAAAGCCCTGCTATTCTCATCACAGTAAAATAACAGTAGCATAAATACACATCTTTCATCTTTTCTATTTTAACTTTGCTTCTGTTACTCTAGTCAGACTATTGGAATACAAAAAAATTAACATACATTGCTTTTTAAACAGCAAAAAACAATTTTAAAGATGACAGTTAAATCCACAGATCAGTATTTTAAATTTCTTTCAGAAAAGCTATTTCCACTTTTTTTTTTTTTTTTTTATAGGACCAGAGATTGAACTCAGGCCCTTGTACTTGCCAGGCAAGTGCTTAATCTAAGCTATTTCCCAGGCCCCTTCACTGCATTTAAATATTCAAATGACAATACACCAATAGCTCAACACACAAAACTTCCTTTTATTTTCTTTTTTCTTTTTTACAGAACCGGGGATTGAATTCAGGACCCTGTGCTTGCCAGACAAGCACTTATTCTACTGAGCTATCTCCTTGGCCCCACAAAACTTTCTTAATGCACACAAAAACTAACACTTAAGATATTAAAGTTTCTAGGAAACACATGAGTAATGTTTAAATTTTCAACTAAAAATATTTTCAAACTGCACTGAATATTTAAAATCTCAAGAAATATGAAAAAAATGTTTAAAGTAACTTGATAAGCAATACAAGCCACTCACATTTTACTAGCCTTCTCTATGTTTCTATTAAATTTTGGACAACATTCTTTTCTCCCCTTTGATCAAAAACCAATTCTTACAAATATTGGTATGTGTCATCTACAACCAGTTCAACCTGAACACTGGAGTCATTTATCTGAGCTCTCAGGTAAACTGAATTTACCTGAGACATCAATCAATCAGATGAACAGTAACTGACTTCCACTGTTAAATATTCCAATGAAGACCGTTTAAAAGAAAAAAACAAAAACCTAACCATTCAATATTTACTTAAGGAGCTTAAGCAAAAGGTTTTAATTATTAGCACTGGACCCAGGCTTTCAATTTCATTCTTATTAAATGGTTCAAGTAAATAAAGATTATTACAATCAAGGTATAAAGAATGTCATGAGAAAAATTATTTTTGAGTTTTTTCTTTCTCTCTTTTGGTAACCATTTCCATGAGCCTTCCATCCTCATACAACTAGAACTACTTCTACAAAATCCCTCACAGGAAATTAATTTTTTTTTTAATCCTACTCTAGGCCTCCACACACTCTCATTCCCAGCTTTACCGTCTCTTGTAAAGTACATCCCCCATAAATATTACAGTACTGCATAAATAATATAATGTTAAGGAATCAATTTTAATGAATGCAAATTTTATTTTTTTTAATTTTATTTATTTTTTTCTTGTTTCAGAACCTTTGTTTGTTTATTCACTCATTTTTATGGCCAGCTTAGCCCACCCCAAGGGCAGGGCTGGCGTAGCATGTGGTGCCGGGGATCAAACCGCAGTCCCTCAAGCCGCCCAAGCTTTCCCAAGCAGGCGCTTTAGACCACTGACCCATCCCGCCGGGCCCCATGAATACAAATTTTAATACAAATACAATTTTAATGAATACAAAGGGAAAAAGTCACTTTTACTCAAATCTCCTTGTAAAAAGCATGTTTCCAAGTTATATTTTTACTTCTCTCATGATTTTAAGATGAGCACGAACTTTTTCTGCTAAAGACTTTATTCATGAATGTATAGTAGAATTAAAAATAGCAAACATGAAATTTTTCAAATTAATATTTACCAACTAAATATATCAAAGAATACTTCTATATTCCATATAACAAAAATTCCTAAAACTGGAAATTTGAGAATATAAAGCCTACTTTGTAGAATAACAAAGGTAAATAACAAAGAATTGCTTAATAGAGTTGGACAGAAATGTTTATATGGTTAAATACAATTTAGAAGAAATCAAACATAACTGATAAAATAACCATTTCATACCTAATCTTGGTAAAATGCTATTTTCATACTAAAACATTAGTAAAGACCAAAAACTTGAATGTTGAACAATCATCCTGAAAGTATTAAGTTTTTCAATATTCACCATGTTCATCACATTCATGTCAATATGAGACTGTAAGTGAAAACTTTAAACAAACAAAAAAAAACTTTTGTATTTAGTGATTATTTCCTAGAAGTTAAAAATTACTACAGCATGGCTAAATGAAGCTTTTCATGATATAGGGGTGTACCAGACATAACCTTTCCATTGCTTTAAGAATGATCTTTGTGGGGAAAAAAAAAGATCTTTGGTTTGAAGCTGACTGTTTTTTAACTGGATTGGTATAGTTAGTAAAATATACATTAAACAGCACACATTTAATGTGAACTATGACAATACTGGGATAATGGCCAAAGGCAGTGAGTGGCATATATAAAGAGTCTGAGGATGAGCCTCCTGAAATCTGTAGCTGACACAGCAAGTGCTACAGAAAAACATAGTAGGGACAGACTCACTTCCTCTCATTGCCCCACTTATCAATTCCTTAACAGCATTAGCCAATCAGAGAAAACCAGTTGAAAAAAACTCTTGAATAAAGGCACAGAGGTGCTAAGTTTAAATAGATAAATAGGATCAACTGAATTATATATGCAAGCATAAATGTATCCACTACAAGCACTCACACACACGCAGGTTCAATATCGTTACTGCATACATGAATTCTATGCCTATGACTGTATGTATCCTAGAGATCAGAACTAGCTGACAGTTTTCCAGAACAAAATGTTGAATGATCAAAAGTTACCTTTCCTCAAATGAAAGGTATTAACACAGCAAATATGCAGTAAGACTGGAAGCTATCAGTCATAAAAAATTGAATCTTAGAAAGGACATGTTGAATTTCACAGCAGAAAGTTACTGATTTTTTCTCTCTCTCCTTGAATAATCAAATGTAAATGCCTTTTAGCAATGGCACCATTCAAATCCCACAAAAAATCAAGTAGTGCTCCTCTTAGGAGCAACTCCATTGGTACAAACTGTAAAACCTGCTGGGGTGCATTAGAGTTCAGTAAAGTGCTTAATAACTCATTCATATTCTGCAGATACTGGAAAACTGGATTTGGAAGGTTCTGATAACCAACACATAGTAGGACTGCACAGGTCCTCAGGGACTCAGAAGACACAGGGCAAGAAAATGTGATGAACCTAAAACAATTGTGAAGTATAAAGATCAAGCCAGCCATAAATCTTGTTAAACAGGAGAGTACAGGCAAAATCATAACATCTCCTCTTTGAAGCTGTTGCAAGGAATGTAGAAGGTAGTCCAAAAACAAATGCTGGTAATGTGGGTCTCCATCATGAAGCAGCGAACAGCTAAAAGCCGACAGTTCAGCGCACTCCAGGATTTGAACTTCTAGTGGCATATGCTTTCTGACATCACGGAGGGTTGGTAAACCCACAAACAGGCACTTTATTTGTTTCCTGGGTTCCACAAGTTCCTCATCTTGAAGGCACTGAGTAAGACTGAACAATTCAGAAAGTAACAGCTCTTCTGAAAAAATATGACAAGAACAACAGTATTGCTGTTGTGGCCTAAACTTGGAACCCAAGTTCAAAGCTTCTCCTAAGTAATTTTCAATTGCTTCATTAAGAGCCTTTACAATTTCACCATCGCAGAAAGGAGAGCACTTTACCTTTGGCAGTTTCTTGCCTTCTATAACATGCCATAAGTCACATTCAAGATTGAAAGCTGTCCCTTCTAAAAAAGAATTTTGTCCAGGATAATACACAGCATGTTCATCAGCCCAACTATTAAAGTACCCTTTGGCTACTTTATCTTTCCAAGATAAGGTTTCCAGAATCTTCCTTTCATTATAGGTCTTAAAATATCTGTTTCTCTGCCCAAACCATTTTGTATTGGTACTACAACCAATATTACATTTTTTTACTAGCCAGTTATTTCTGGAGAGAGGTTTCAGTTGAAATTTTTGCATAAAATATTGTACTGCACAATCCCTTAAATTGTTCAACTTACTTTGTTCCTCTTTTTCCATGCATTTAAACAGACGAATGTTCTCAGAAATAGTCTCTAACTGATACTTATGAAAAAATGCACAACATTCTTCATGTTTTTTAAGAAAAGATTCAGGAATCACATAATGGGGAAAGAGAGCTTTGCTGGTCATTTCAGTTCCAAAATTCTGCACCATCTTAGACAACACAGGCTGGATGGCCTCTCTTCCCTTATACTGGAGACATACCACATAGACTTCTGAGTTTCCTGCCTTGCTGGTTGCAGGTTTGAAGACATGGACTTGGTCAAAAGAACAGTTTAACAAGTACAACAGGTTAATGGAACAATGTTCAAACAAAGTAAACATTTTTAGAACAAAAGAGCCACCAGTTCCAAGTGTAGTCAGAGCAGTGACAACTTCACAGTAATGCAAAGATGAGACTAAAGCTTCCTGTTCACCTGGGTTTCCTTGGCAATCAAAACTCCCATCTGCAGTTATTAAGTGAATGATAGACATGCTACTTAGGAAATTCTTAAGTCCAGTCAGATATTCCACAGTCATGATATCACCAGTATTATCTGGTCCAAAATACCACCAGTGCAAGGTACTTGCAATGAGCCGGTCATCCATAATCATTGAAAGATTATCATTTGCTTCATTATATGGATTCAGAGTATTAGCTATCCAACTCCAATCACAAGGGAACTTATGGGATTTTAAGTAGTGGTTGAGACTAGCTATAAAAGCTCCAGGAGCTTCGCAAAGGTGAAGAGAATTCAGTTTTCCTGTCTGAAAGGACTCCTGTGGAATAAGTGGAAAGCTGCACAAAATCTCATGGAATTTACACCATGCTTGAGTACAAAGTTCAGCATTCACAGATTTTTTCACATGTGAAATGATTTTTCCTGCTTTATTAGTAAAAGAAGTGTGTTCATGCCACTCATCCAGTTTTTTATCACTCAAGAGGTTTTTTACTTCATTTAAGGAGTTCTTCAAGTCAAGAAATGCATTTAATTCTGTGTGGTCACAGATGAAAATCTCACTAGGATCTGGTAATTGCCACTCACTATTAAGTGGCTTGCAGTAAGAAAAGTTCTTGGCAAAGAGTTCGAAAATGTCATCCAGAACATCTGGGCCGAATGTCTCAAGACTTGCTAACTGCTGAACTGGAAGCTTTCTGCACTTGCTCATTTTCAAATTAAATTAAAATCTAGGAGAGAAAAACATTAAAGCAATAAAATTTATTAGTGAATGGACTATCATCTGCAATAAATCTAATAACACTCATAATAAACCCTGTGAAAGAAGAAGACTAATGTCAGCACTGTCTGTTATAAAAACAAGGCAATATAAAATAAAAAAGAGGGCTGGGGAGACAGCTCCATGGATTAAGTGCTTGCCTGGCAAGTGCAAGATCATGAATTTGATCCCTGGTACCACCATAAATAAATAAATAAATGGCTTCAACGTTCAATAAACTTGAGTTCCAGTTTTGCTACTTATAGCTTTTAATAAGGGGCCTAGAAAAACTGTGTCTTGACATAGTTTTTCACCAAAAACAGAAAAAAAAAAAGAAAGAAAGAAAGAAAGAAAGAAAGAAAGAAAGAAAGAAAAGAAAAAAGCTGCCATGCTTTTTGTTTGAAAGGATGAAACACACTGGCATACAAAGAACATATACCAAAGTATATTCATGAGTGAATGGCAGCTTCTATCATAGTAATATGTCTGGTTCCTCCCCAAAGTTCGCTATCTACAGCTGGAATAACACCCACAGTGCTGCAAACACCCAACATTTAGAGATTTATCTCTAGACATGACTTTGGCCCAGTTCTAAAAAGCAACCTTTAGCATTTAAAAAAAATTTCCTGTACACCTCACCCCTTTCCAGAGTGGATATCCTGCACACGAAGCTGGCATTTAATCCTACTGTCCAGTCCCTCTGCCATCACTCACTTAGCCACCTACTAGGATTATTAAGCACATCTTGTGTCCAAATTTCACTGAGTCATGCACTTCAGTGGTATCAGTCATTTACACAGACCACCAAATCATTCACTGGTACAGTTTGGATCTCTAATGCTCCCCAAGGATTCATGTGTTAAAGGCTTGGTCTCTAGATAGACCATGCTGCTACTGGGAAGTGATAAAAGCTTTCAGGGTAAGGTCTTGTAGAAAATTAATCATACCCTTGAGGAGGATACTGCAACTTTGTCCATCTCTGTCTGTCTCTCTATGTCTACTGGTCTGTCTCTATCTCTTTCTCCCTCCCTCTCCATACCCCCCACCACAACCTTCTGCTTCTTGACCATCACTGGGTGAGCAACCCTTCTCCATGCACTATGGTGCCTGGCAATGAGCCAAGTGATCGCTGAACTGAAACTTATGAAACTATGAGCCAAAATAAACATTTTCTCCTAAGTTGCTTATATCAGGCGTTTTGCCACAATGATGGAAAGGCAGCTAATACATTCATCACAACACCTATAAACTGTGCTGCACTTCAATGATTAATCTCCTCCTGCTTACTGCTGAAACCACAGCTTTCCATGGCAGGTCTCTAGCGTAGATTCCTGCCTCAAATATTGATTGGCCATACAGTTTTATGCTTACACTAGAACATCTTATTACTTCTGCTTGCCACTAAAACTTAAAACACTTCTGAAGCAGAATTTTTAAATAAAAAAAGCCTCACCAAATATAATTACAAACACATTTACTGTGTACTTTGTGTTTTAACACTGCCCAAGAAGCCAAAATCGTATCTCTCCTAGAAAAAGAAAATATGAGAAAAAAGCACTGCATAAAGGCATACTGTTAGGGAAGTTCTAAAGTCCAACAGAGCAATGGGTACTACCAGGTACCTATTAGTGAAATTTAAGAGGTGCTTTCATTTGTGAATTCTGTACTTAATTAAGTATATTCAGTATGCTCTGGAACTAGTTTTGCAAAAACCTAAATTTGTTAGATGTAAAAAAAAAAAAAATTGATAACAAAGGGCTAGCCAGATAGCTCCATGGATTAAAGTACCTACTTAGGCAGAGCACAGGGGCCAGGGTTCAATCCCAGTGTGCCCTGCTGGCCCCAGGGAGACAGCGATTGAGACTGGGCATGGTGGTGCACACCTGTAATCCCAGTGCTTCCAAGGCTAAAGAGAGGAGGATCACTAGGAGTCCAATCTACATAATGAGACCCTGTATACCCTGTCTTAAAATACAAAAAAAAAAAAAAAAAAACCCTGAAAAAAATATTGACAACTAAATCACCATACTAAATAAAGCAGATGTTCAGAGATTACACTAGGGAATAAATGTGAGTTGCTGTCTTACAAAGTATAATAATGCCCCAAAGACTTCATCCCACTAGTGTTTACTTTCTACTGTTTTTTTTTTTTTTTTCTGGCATATATTTTTCATCCTTTTTATGTTTTTTTTTTCTTGTTTCAGAACTTTTGTTTGTTTATTTTTATGGCCAGCTCAGCCTGCCCTGAGGGCAGGGCTGGCGCAGCATGTGGTGCCAGGGATCAAACTGCAGTCCCTGCAGCCAACTGCAGGCACTTTAGACCACTGAGCCATTCTGCCGGGCCCTTAACAAGTTTATTGACTCTACAACTTTGTAAGTGATTTTGTAAGTTCCCTGATAGAATGGGTTTCTTTACAGTGATTTCTGTTTTGCCACAGTGTACTTACAAATTACAGTAAATACAGGTTAACAATCACACTCATTAACATTGATGAACCTTAGGTCTTACCCACCCCCAGTTAGAAACTACAGTCAAATCTAAAGGCAAATGGATTCTATGTTCAACGAAGTCCTACATAAGGTCTTAAAATTGTATTATAATAAGCCCTTCTGTATTAATTCACACAGTGATCACTACATCTACAACCATGTTTAGGTCTCATATATTCTATTGCAACTGTGACTTCAGTCAGTGATTTCACAAACTAATTTTTTTGTTTGTTTGTTTGTTTTTTGTTTTTTTTTTTTGTGGGACCAGGGTTCGAACTCACGACCTTGCACTTGCCCAGCAGGCACTTGTGCCTCGGAGCTATCTCCCCAGCCCCTCACAAACTAATTAATACCTTCAGTTAAGCTGTAAAATCTCACCTAAATTTTACTTATGTAGGTAATTACCTTTATGTGAGGACAACTAAAGAGATGCATACACTCTACTGTTCTTCCTAACTATACTTTAGCTACGCTACCACACAACTTTCATTACAACTCCCATCACTCATTCCCCTCCAGTCACACAAACTTCTTACTGAAGATATCATGCACCTTCCAAGCCCAAAACCTCTGCACTAGCTGGTCCTTCCCCCGAGATGCTCTTCCTCATGTATCTTCAGGACTAATTTTCTTACATTCTTCCAGTATTTGCGCAAATGTTATTTTCTCTGTAATATCTACAGGCCCTGACATACTTGTTTAAAATTGTATCTTGCATTCCCAATGGCATGCAGTTCCTTCAAACTTACTTATGTTTACTGTTTACAGTTTGTCTTCCACACACTAGACTATAAGCTAAAATAGGGCAGGGATCTCTGTTCTGCTTTTAAATATATCATGCTGAAAAGTCAGAAGGTGACTATCTAGTACAAAGTAAAAGACCCAGTAAGTATTTACTGAAAATTTGAATATCACACATTACACAAAAGGATCTTCTCTGGTCACTTACTGAGTCATAATAATTCATCTTATTTTCATTCCATTACTTCAATGCGTAACAAAAGAAGGCAAAATAAAAACCGGTGATTTTGGATTGCATGGAAATTTTGCCAATATGTAATCCTGGGTCACTTTCATTAAGCACTCTACAGAGCTCTGTGGCATCATAATGTGTTTGTTTGGGGGGGGGTCAGTATTACCATTCTTATACTGCAGACTCGAATAACCAATTTATTATTATCATTATTATTTCTGCCCCAAACCACAGGGTATACTTACTTGTGCAACTCGGGAACCTAACAAAAGCCCCACGAGACTTCAACACTTATTTCTCCATGTAACACTTGAAAGCGTTTCTGACAACTCCTCCCAGGAACTGTGAAAAGAACAGTGTTAACGCAGCGCTTACTTTGGGCCACATCACACTTCACCTTTGTGAAAGAGTCCCAAGCTCTCACCGAGCGACCCCGCCTCTGCCCTGAAGGAAACTCGGTCGTCCCCGCCCCCGCCTCACCCTTCGGGAAGTCCAGACCCAAACTCCCAACCGGGCCGGGGTTACCTCTGCTCACGCCCACCTGGGCCCCACGGGTTGGGGTCACTGCGCTTCACTCGTTCTTCTCACTCCAGGGAGCCATTCTCTACGCTACAGGGGACGTACGAGTGGCTGAAGTACAAAAAGACAACCCGGACCCGCCCTCTCAGCACCAGTACCCAAAGTCCCGGACTTGCCCTGTCGGGTCGCTTGCCTACGGCAGCCCGTAGGCCCTGACAACCTCACTGCGCACGCGTCCGGCTGGGCTTGCGTCACGTACGCTGACGTCACGCTCGGGCTTTGTTTCTCCGCCAGAAACTTGAACAGTGAGAGGCCAGCCTCCCGCCTCCTGGTTGCTCTGGCAACGGAAGCTACGCAGGCGTGGTTAGCTGAGCCGGGGAGTGGTGGGATAAGACGCGAAGGACTTGTTAGGAATGTGCTGGCTCCGCCTCTGCCCCCAGAACCCGAAGATTGAAAGATTTTCTTTCCAGCGCTGTTGAGCGGAATCAGTTTCTAGAACAGGCTGGATTGAAACTGAAACCCTAAACCCATGTCGTTGAAACCCAAACTTGGGAAACTGCGGGCTGGTATTGTTACATTGGTATTATAAGTAGGGAAATCTAACTATATCACATATGTGTGTATATATCGACAAGAAAAATGAAGATTCAAAAGATAACTAACCCCGAATAACCGATAAAGTCATATACAAGATTAACCTATTATTAAATGAATTGGAAGTGTTTCATTTTGCTTAGATTAAAAAGATTGAGTTCCTTTCCTCAGCTGCCGTGAAGGTGCTCGTTTCTTCCAAAGGAGCTAAGGCCGCGTTGGAGTGAGGCCTTCACTTCTTCCGGCGACTAGCACCGCGCCCGGCAACCCACATCATGGCCTCCGTCTCCGAGCTCGCCTGTATCTACTCCGCCCTCATCCTGCACGACGACGAGGTGACCGTGACGGGCGGCAGGCGTCAATGTGGAACCTTTTTGGCCTGGCTTGTTTGCAAAGGCCCTGGCCAATGTCAACATTGGGAACCTCATCTGCAACGTAGGGGCTGGAGGCCCAGCTCTTGCAGCAGGTGCTGCACCTGCAGGTGGCCCTGCCCCCTCCACCGCCGCTGCCCCTGCTGAGAAGAAGGTGGAAGCAAAGAAAGAGGAATCCGAGGAATCTGAGGACGACATGGGCTTTGGTCTTTTCGACTAAACCTCATTTCGTACCATGTTCAATAAAAACTGAACATCGGGAAAAAAAAAAAAAAAAATTGAAAAAAAAAAAAAGATTGAAAATTGCCATTGTTGGGGCCCGGCGGGATGGCTCAGTGGTCTAAAGCGCCTGTTTGGGAAAGCTTGGGTGGCTTCAGGGACCGCGGTTCGATCCCCGGCACCACATGCTGCGCCAGACCTGCCCTTGGAGTGGGCTGAGCCGGCCATAAAAATGAGTGAATAAACAACAAAGGTTCTGAAACAAGAAAAAAATAAATAAATAAAATAAAAAATTAAAAAAAAAAGAAAGAAAGAAAATTGCCATTGTTGGACAGACTATGGGGAAATGAGTTAATATCTGTAAGTGGGGAAGTTACAGTTCCTACGTAGATATCTGTCCCAAAGTCTCATAGGTGGGTTTAGGGGATGATGATTGGATCACGGTGACATACGCACCTCAGTAGCAGATTCGAATTTATAGTTCAGTGTTATTGCGGGGTGAAGCCTGCTTGGAGAAGGGAGGTCAACAGATCCTCGGCCTAGAAGGGTATATCTCCCTCCCTCTTCAGATCTCGCATTGTCCTTCCCCCTCCCCTCTTTCTCTCTCCTACTCCCTGTCCTTTTGGTCTTAGGTCTCTCCCTCTCTCTCTTTTTTTTTTTTGGGGGGGGGGGTACAGGGTCTCACTACTGACTCATAGTGATCCTCCTGCTTGTACCTCCCAAGTGCTGGGATTACGGGCGCGTGCCATCACGCCCAGACTCCTTCACGGGCTCAGCAGGCGGGGCCAGGAACCAAACCCTGGCCCCTGAGCTTCCCTAAGCAAGGGCTTAATCCGCTGAGCTATACGCCAGCCCTATCTTTCCTTCCAGTCTGTCACACCATGAGTTGTTTCATTTCTGCCCTTCTGCCATGCTACCCTGGCTTGGAGCCAAGCAACCCTGGACTAAAACCTCTTAAAACTATGAGCCAAAATAAACTTCCCATTTAAGTTGTGGGTGTCGGGTATTTTGTCCCAGATACTAGGAATGGAACTAAGATAAGGAGTAAAAAATAGTATAAATTACAGAAGGCAAAATTTAAAATAGGAATGCATGTTAGCCCAGCAATTTCCAAACCTGGCAATTTACTCTTAAGAAATAAATAACTGACTCTTACTTTGGGCCAAAGTCGCATTTCAGCACATTAATAGCAACAGCAATAAAAAGAGAGAAATATGCTTTCTACTTAAGGGAATTAATTTTTTATGGTGCATAATATAGTTATATGAAACCATTAATAGGCTGTATCTGTCAACACCTACAAAGCCATTAATAGGCTTATCTGCAACATATCATATGAAAATAAAATACAGAACTATGTGTAGATTTTGAACCACTTATGTAAATTTTAAGTGTAAGTGTATTTTTTCAAAGTTTCCAGGACATGCTTCAGTGGAGAAAAAATTATCTTGCCAAAAAATGTGCTAGATTCATTTGGGTGTTAATATGGAAAAAAAATTTAGTTGGTTGCATTATTTACACAATTAACAAAAATACACTTCATTTGATTGCCAATCTGTAGTTGAAAAGCTCAATAACTATAAGAAAACATCTTTGTAACTTTGCAGTAGGCTAAAATTTAATGGCCAGACATAAACACTAACCATAAATGAAAACTGAATAACTGAAATAAAGAATGTTCGGGGCCTGGCAGGATGGCTCTGTGGTCTAAAGCGCCTGCTTGGGAAAGCTTGGGCAGCTTCAGGGACCTCGGTTCGATCCCCGGTGCCACATGCTGTGCCAGCCTTTCCCTCAGGGTGGGCTGAGCCAGCCATAAAAATGAGTGAATAAACAAAGGTTCTGAAACAAGAAAAAAAAAATTTAAAAAAAAGAATGTCCATTAAAACACACCATCTGAGTGAAGAGGGGAGGGGATACGAAAAATATTTTGAATAATATGAATATTTTATATACATATACCCAAAAGGGCTCACTGGTAGTTGTTGCCTTTCCAATTTAGCACAAAGGAGAATTTGCATTAATTCCCCATTGTGTTAATTTTGCATTCTCAAAGCTGTATTTCCGAATATGTAACTGTCACAAAAAAGACATCTCAGTAAAAAATGGACAGACATCTAAAAAAGATAGTATCTGAGAGACCAATAAACATAGATTATATGCTCAATTTCATTAATCTTGGAGGAAATGCAAACAAACCACAGAGTACTATACTACCCACCCACTAGAATGGTGAAAATGAAAAATAAATGTTGGAGACCATGAACCAGTAGATAGCTGTTTGGAAGAAAATGACCTTAAAAACCAACCAGATGATTGCCTGAGTGTCTTCCCTCTGTCCTTCTTTTCTTCCCTCTTTCCTTTCTTGTTCCTTCCAGTCCTCCCGGTAAACCACTTAACAAATGATTGCTAAATATAGGCAGTTCCCCAAGCTTTCCAATAAGTCTCTTACCTTCAAGAAGCAACCACTGATCTACTGTTTATAGCCAGGATTTGGTTCTGCCAATCCTGTTATTTCATATGAATTCAATAATTGCAGTGGATATATTTTTATTTCCAGCCTCTTTCCATTTGGTGTAACTTTGGAAATATATTAATCCATACTGTTTTATGTACATGAAGCTTGTTCTTTCTTATTGCTAATAAAAATTTTAGTTTGGGGATATTATCAATAAACGTACTGTGTGTGTCTTGATTACTTTTCTCTCATTGTTAGGACAAAAAACCCAACACCCAAAATTAAAGAAGGAAAAATTTATTTAGCTCACAGCTTATGGAACTTTCAGTCCCTACTCAGATAGCTCCAAGGCAGAGTGGTAAAGGTTGTGGGCAAGTAGTTCATGGTGGCAGAAAACAGCAAAACAGCAAGAGCAAAAAGGAGGAGCAGGGGCAGAGAATAAGCCTCCCTTCCTTATATTGCATGCAGGCTGTCTATCCCAGGGCAGGTGTAACACTCACCCAATAATCCCAGCAGTATTCACACCCATAATCCTAGCAAGCAGGCACAGGAGCCAGGGGTTCAATCCCTGGGCCTGCTGTGCTGGCCCATCCCCCGGGTGCGCTGAGTTGGCAACTGAGACTGGACATGGTGGCACACACCTATAATCCCAGCTCTTTGGAGGCTGTAAATAGGTGGATCACTGAGTCTGATCTATCAGTGAGACCCTGAACACCCTGTAGACTCTTCCATATATATATATATATATATATATATATATATATATATATATAAAGCCTGTTGAACCAATGACTGCATGAGGTTTGAGGGAACAAGTAGACACAAGCTATAACACTGAGGCAGGCTAACTAGCATGGGATATTTTTGTAAACCTATATACTTATTACTTTTGGCTAAATGACCTGGGTGTATAGGAGCTTTTTTATTTTTTGGGGGGAGGGGTACTAGGGATTGAACTCAGGACCCTGTGCTTGCCAGTCAAGTGCTTAGTCTACTGAGCTATCTCCCTGGCCCCTGGGTTGTCATATAGATCAGAAATTCTCAGTATCAGTGCTGTTGACACTTTGAAAATTACCAAGGCAGATGGATGTGTAACTTGTTGTTCTAATATTTTGAAATAGAGTCTCACTATTTAACTAACGTTAATCTCCAACTCACTATATACTCCAGGCATGGCTCAAACTCAAGATCGTCTTTCTTCAGTCTTTCAAGTGCTGGGATCACAGGCATATGCCACTGACTCAACTGAATGAGTAACTTTATAATATTTTCTGTTTTCTAAAGTTTAGGCATAGATGACACTGGGAAAGCCAGCTATCCAAACCATCAGATTAGATCCATATCTCTCACCCTGTACTAAACTAAAATTGAAATGAACCAAAGATCTAGTTATAAAAACAGAAACACTGAGACTGCTAGGCAATAAAATAAGAAAAACACTTGAAGACATGGACATAGGCAAGGAGTCTCTGAACCCTAATATTATAAGAAATAATATCAAGAACCAAAAATTGAGATTATATTAAATTTAAAAACCAATTTTTGGAATTTTTTTGAGGTTTAAAAAATATAACAGAGAGAAGAGACAACCTCCAAAATAGAAAAAGTAATTATCATCTACCCTTTGAGAGAGGTCTACTATCTAGAATAAGGAGCTAAAAAATTAGATCTCACAAAAACAAATGACCCAATTTAAAAAATGGGAAGATGAACAGATGCTTCTCAAGAGCACAAATATCCAATAAGTATATAAGAAAATGTTCAATACTTTTAGCCATTAGGGAAATGCAAATCAAAACAATGCTGCGAGTCCATCTGACACCAGTCAGAATGACTCATCAAGAATCCAAGAAACAGGATGTGAGGGTGATCTGGCTGCGACATCTGTCACCCCATTGATTGCCAGGGTTGATTCGGCTGATCTGGCTGGCTAGGCAGGTGTCCCCTTCCTCCCTCAAGGATCCATGTGTGGCCCTCCCGAAGCTGCGCGCTCTGTCAAAGAGGACAACCACCCCCGATAGAGGAGGACCGTTCCTCAGTCAAGGGTATAGAGTAGCTGCACTCCCCTGCTAGAACCTCCAAACAAGCTCTCAAGAACGCAAGAAACAACAGATGCCGGTGAGAATAGAGGGAACGGAAACCATTCTATGTTGTTGGTAAGAATACAGACCAGTACATCCACTGTGAGAAAAAAAATGGAGATTCTTCCAAAAACTGAAAACAGAAATTGCCTTTGATCCCACATTCTTGGGTATTTTCCTGAAAAAGTTAAAGACATCAGACCATAGAAATATGGGGAGATAGCTCTGTGGCACAAGTGCCTGCCTGGCAAGTGCAAGGTCGTGAGTTTGAACTTCAGTATCTAAAAGAAAGAAAGAAAGAAAGAAAGAAAGAAAGAAAGAAAGAAAGAAAGAAAGAAAGAAGGAAGGAAGGAAGGAAGGAAGGAAAGAAAGAAAGAAAGAAAGAAAGAAAGAAAGAAAGAAAGAAAGAAAGAAAGAAAGAAAGAAAGAAATGCAGGCATCCTCATATTTATAACATCATAATTCACAATTGTTAAACTATGGAAGCATCCTAGATGCCCAAGGATACATAAATGGATAAAGACAATGTAGTATATTTGCACAACTGTGGGTTGTTTAACTATAAAGAAGAATAAATTTGGGGCCCAGCAGGATGGCTCAATGGTCTAAAGCGCCTGCTTAGGAAAGCTTAGGCAGCTGCAGGGACCACGGTTCAATCCCCGGCACTACATGCTGCGCCAGCCCTGCCCTCTGGGCAGGCTGAGCCGGTCATAAAAATAAATAAATAAACAAACAAAAGTTCTGAAGCAAGAGAAAATAAATAAATAAATTGTAAAAAAAAAAAAAAAAAGAATAAATTCATGTGATTTGTAGGGAAAGGGATGGAATTTAAGAACGTAGCATTACGTGAAATAAGTCAGACACGGGTTATTGCATGGTTTCTCTTGTATGGAAAGCCCAAAATAAAACTCAGAGTTTAAAAAAGAAGAAAAGCTAGAAAACAGGGAGATAGATTTCATAGAGATGAGGAAAGGAGAGGCAAGAGGAGGAAGAAATGGTGTCAAAAGTTATAAAAATATGGAACGTATATACTAATTTCCCCAAGTGAATATATTTGAGTAGAGCAAATAGATACCAATTAAATAAAAAATTAAAAAAGCTAATGTATGGTTTTCTGATTATTTAACATTGTTGTCAGCTTCTTATACTGTAAGGTTTTTTTGTTGTTGTTGATTTGGGTTTTGGTTTTTTTGAGGGTTTTTTTTTTTTTTTTTTTTTTTTGTCATTAGAAGGAATAAATTGCTTTCTAAATGCTATTTTTTTTCCATTTTTTAATGTATTTGGTATAAGAACACAACAGTTATTGTGAATTCGTTCTTCTTTATAGTTAAACAAGACTCACTATGCAGCTCGTAGTGATCTGTGGGACCGAAGATCAAACCCTGGTCCCTAGACTTGCCAAAGCAGGTGCTTAGCATGCTGAGCTATCTTACTTGTCCTCTAAACATTATTTTTAATAAACTGTGACTAGATGAATACTGCTTTTGTGGGATTTAGGAATAGACTAGTGGTATGTAATTTCTTTCTTTCTTTCTTGTATTTAGTACGGGGTCTATAGGGTCTCACTACACAGCTCGGACTCATAGTGATCCTCCTGTTTTCAGCCTCCCAAGTGCTGGGATTACAGGTGTGCACCACTACACTCAGTCTCAATCACATCTTAGCTTGCCCCTGGGGGTGGGGCCCAGCACAGCACACTGGGCCTCAAACCCAGGTTGCTGTGTCTGCCTAAACAGGTGCTTTAATCCACTGAGCTATCTGGGTGGCCTTTTTTTTTTTTTTTTTAATTTTTTCTTATTCTTTTTCTAATGGTATGTCATTTCTTAAACAAAATCACTGTGTTGCCTCACATTTATAACTATTAGCAACCAAACAGCAAAGCTTTTACTGACTCAACCCTTACAAAAATTAAAACATTACCTAAAATTTATGGAGTATGAAGTGCATGCCCAAAACTGAGGTATTTTGCTAACTTTTTAATCCACCAAATCCCGTGAAATAGGTACATTTATTGTCCCCATTTTATACACAGAGAAATTAAGGATCAAACCCATTTGCTCAACTCTTGCAGCCAACAGGTAGCAGAGTCAGGATTTGGATTCAGTGTTCATGACTGAAAGACCAGTGGAGTCTGTGGAGAACTCCTACAAGTCGCATGCAGTAACTTAAAGATATCTTGGTGTTTTCATATTCATGGCCACAAATACATTAGTAGCTGATAATTTAAAAAAAGAGGGGAAGGGTCCGGTGGGATGGCTCAGCGGTCTAAAGCGCCTGCTTGGGAAAGCTTGGGCGGCTTCGGGGACCACGGTTCAATCCCCGGCACCACATGCTGCGCCAGCCCTGCCCTCGGGGCGGGCTGAACCAGCCATGAAAGATGAGTGAATGAACAAAGATTCTGAAACAAGAAAAAATAAAATAAAATAAAATAATTTTTTTAAAAAAGAGGGGAATTTTCATTTGTCATGAAAAAAGAATACATTGTTGCAAAGTCTTGGAGAAGATAAAATGTGCATCATAAAATTAGCATCTAACACCTTTAAAAGCCAAAGGAAAATAACTCAGCCATATGCTGACAGACTTGCAAATTTGAATAAAATTTGCGAGTTTGGTAAAAGCATTTAGTATCAAGTCTTAAATCCATGCTTCCATAGACATATTTTAACAAAATACATATACAATATCTGCCTGGGAACTAGCTATAATTTCTTGTGCTCACTTGGCATGATAATGATTATGTAAACAGTATACAAAAACTATGGGCTGTGCATATAGCTCCACAGAATAAGTGCCTGCCTGGCAAGCACAAGGTCCCAAGTTCAATTGCTGGTATGGAAAAAATATTAAAACATTTGCCTCCTGGCTTTTATTTTGTTTCTATTTCTCTGTCAAAGAGAGAGAAACTTAACTCCTTCTGTGATTATCATTAATTAATTTTGTGAATCTGTATTTATATCCTCAAATAATACTGTTATGGGTTGTATCTAGATGTCTTCCTGAAGCCTCATGGGCTCATCCTTAGACCTTATGGGAAGGGGCTAGCATGTGATACTGGGATTAAGGGTGTGGACTAAATTAGTTCACTGATTGGTCCAGCAGAGTTCTGGGTGTGGGTATACGTGGCACCAACCAATAGGCTTGTAGCCTGAATAAAAGAAAAAGAGAAATATATGAGGAATCTTTCTTAAAATTTATTTCTCAGTACTCATGTTTTTTCTCACATACTTTAATGAGTATGCATCACTACATGAGAAAAGTCTAACTGTATTTTATATGTCATGAATATCATTAAAAATATATTTAGGGCTGGGGAGATAGCTCAGTAGTACAGTGCCTGCCAGGCAAGTGCAAGGTTCTAAATTTGATTCTTGGCACCAATAAACCTTTCTATCTATCTATCTCTCTGTCTATCTATCTGTCTGTCTGTCTGTCTGTCTGTCTATCTATCTATCAATCTAACCTCAAAAGAAGACATAATATAATTATTAATAATACATTCACCTAAAATATATTTTAATTAGAATAACCTTGTTATAGGCTGCACTGTGGCCCCTGGAAATTCGTATGCCAAAGCCTTCTCAGTACAGCTGTGTTTGGGGACAGACCTTGGTAGAATGGGTAAGTAAAGCCATAAGACTGGAACTCTGGTCTGATAAAATAGGTGTTCTTGTAAAAAGACAAAAACACACAGAGGACAGGACATGTGAGGACCCAGCGAGAAGGTGGCTCTCTACAGACCATGAAGGGGAGCCATCCAGAAATCTACGCTGCCAGAACCCTGATCTTGGACTTCCAACCTGCAAAACTGTGAGGCAAATTTCATGCTGTTACCTGAGCCTCTAATGGGAGCCTGAGCAGGTGAACACATGTTTCTTTATTTTCTCCCATGTGAAAATAACCAAAATGACTTCTTTAAATTGTAAGAGTAAGAAAATGCATACATGGAGCAGAGTAAAAGAAATGGAGTTAGGTGAGTGCATGATTCTTAAATATATATTTTAGAACAATTTTTTAAGAGTAAATCATACCATTGCATGCATAAGATACTTAAAGCATAATAACATTATACAATTAAGTTCTATAGTTTATACTGCACATTGTTGTAGGAGTCCAAAGAAGATTAAATTAGTAGCAAAAATGTGGGTTAAATGAGGGGGGAAATGATACTGAATTTTGTCTTTAGTATTAATGTTACCTGGAAGGAGGGAGTTCCATCCTAGCTGAGGACAATAACGGGTAAAAAGTCAAAAGGAATGGAAATATAGCTGCACAAATTAGATGATCAAAATGTTGGATAGTTAGTATCTTGGTCAGCCAAGGTGCTATAACAAAATATCAAGCAGCTTGCACAGTAGAAATTCATTTCCTCACAGTCCCAGAGACAAGGTGATCTGAGACCTGGATTTTCTTGCTGACTATCTTAATTACTTTTCTCTCGTTGCTGGGACAAATATCTGACACCCAAAATGAAGGAAGGAAAGGTTTATTCAGCTCACAGTTACTGGAGGTTTCAGTCCATAGCTGCCTGAATCCAAGGCAGAGAGGCACATGGCAGAGGGCAGCAGTTCATAGTGGAGAAATAACAACAAAATGGTAACAGAGACAACTGACCAACCAGGGCAGCAGAGAGCAACAGTATCAATCTGTCTCTCTGTCTCTCTTTATATTGCATTCAGGCTCTCTGCCTCAGTCCACATCCATAATCTCAGCAGTATGCAGATCAATAACCCCGCCAGTACTAAAACACATAATCCCAGTGGATCATGAGTCAAGTCTCAAACTCTAGAAGTCCCCGTCCCATGACTGTAAGAGGCTTTGGTGGAACAACTAGACATAAACCATAACACTGACTCATAGATAATCATCTTCTTGCTGTTTCTCCGTATGGCAGAGAAGAGAAAGCAAGCTCTCTAGTCTCTTCTTATAAGCACACTATCCCCACCATGAAGACCTCACCATCTTGATCACATCTAAGTCTAACTGCCTTCCAAAGATCTGTCACCAAATACCATCAAATTGATTGGTTAAGATTGCAACATATGAATTTTGGGGTAGGGGAGACAAAACTTAATTCATAGCAGGTAGTTAGGAGCCAGAGCACAGGGAACCATAGCAGCCAGACTTTGGCACCAGATCTGCTGCAGTAGGAAATGGTCAAGAGAGAAATAAATGATTAAGTGTGGTTCTTATGGCATCAAGAACAACAATGGAAAAGTCAAAGGGGATGCCCAAAAGGAGTAGAAATTGATGAATGATTTAAATTCAGGCGAAAGAAAGAAAGAACGCTAAACCTTTGAAATTTTTCAGGTATTTTATTATTGTTTATTATGATACAAAATTTCTAAGTGAAGTCAATACCCAAGTTGTTAAATCACCAGCCCTGGGAATGCTTCACTGTTAAGAGCTCACTTAACACTATGGCCCACTGGGATCCCTCGGCTTCTCAGTTCGAATGGTGCAGCACATCAGCTCTGGTGTCTGAGTGCCTGGACCATGCCCTCCATGTACTAACTCCTGACCTTGACCAAGGAAGACCTGTAGGGTCTCCCTGAGCATTACTGAAAGAGAGCAAAGTGCTTAGCACAGGTTCCTGTACCTAGTGGGTATCTGGTAAATGTCAGCTACTTCTGAAAAATATAAAATGTTTTATTTTTAAGGTACTGTTTCTTTTTTAAGTTTAAAATCTTAAAGAGAGTAGGAAAGGAAAAGAGAAAGGGAAGGGAAGGCAAGGGAAAAAAGAGAAGACAATCAAGGCCAAATGATTTCATACCTGCTGCCGAGAAGCTGTCAGATGTATCTGCTCACTGTCTTCACCAATTTGGGAGGGTTTCAAAGAGCAGAAATACACTGGCTGCAAAAGGGATGAACACACGCATCTAGTGGCTGCATTTCAAAAACAGCATCAGATAAAAGCAACTTGCTGGGTAGTTTTACATTTCCTCACCATTTATGTAGTGTTTAAAAATGCCTAAATAATTCTGTGTAGTGTGTATTGATTCAACATAAAAAAAGACATAAAAACATAGGTGAGGAAGACACACGCCAAACTCTGCTGTGGCATCCTCTGGTAAGGTCAAGGGAATTAGGGATGGCAAAAGGTAGAAGTGGACACCAATGTATCGGTAATGTTTCTATTCTTTCTTACCAACCTGAGGAATGGCTAAAGGATAATACTTTTTAAAAAATGTATTTAGTACAGGGTCTACAGGGTCTCACAACACAGATTAGATTCATGGTGATCCTCCTGTTTTCAGCCTCCCAAGAACTGGGATTACAGGCACTCACCACCAGGCCCAGTCTTATTAGTACTTTTTAAGTCTGGATGGCAGCTACATGGGTGTTACATTCTCCTCTCTATGGAATGTTTGAACTATTTCCTTTTTCTTTTTTTTTTTTTTTTCTTTTTTTTTTTTGTGCAGGGTCTCACTATGCAGCTCTGATTCATAGTGATCCTCCTGTTTCCTGGACTTATTTCCCCAAATTTTTAAACACAGAAAAGGACTCCTAGGGCTGGGGAGATAGCTCAGTAGAATAAACCCTTGCCTGGCAAGTGCAAGGTCCTGAGTTCAATTCCCAGTACCACAAAAAAGAAAAAAAAAAGGGCCACTACACCCTTCCTAAATCGATCCAAATTCCATGTTTTAAAACTTCCTTTATGATCAGCTAAATCATGCATACAATGCATGTATGTATTGTGAACATACATCTCAGATTCAATTTGAAAAGAATATAGTGAATCTACTAAGAATAGTTCATATGTTTATGTTATATTTGCATTACTGTTATGGTTTGCATCTAGTTGTCCCCTCAAAGGCTCATGCAGTCATGGGGTGGGGACTTCTAGAGTTTGAAATTAACTCACGATCCACTGGGATTATGGGTGATCCAAGGATGAGATTATAGGTCTGAATACTGCTGGGATTGGCCTGAGGTAGATAGCCTGAGGCATAAAGCCAGAAAGTAATATTAGAGAGAGATAGAGAAACAGACTCTCCTCTGTTGCTTCTGTTGCCATGGTTGCCGTTGTTGCTATCATTGCTGTTCCACCGCCATGAACTGCTGCTCTCTGCCCTGTGCCACTCTGCCTTGGAGCCAGCTGAATATGGACCAAAACCTCCAGTAACTGTGAGCTAAATAAACCTTTCCTTCCTTCATTTTGGGTGTCAGGTATTTGTCCCAGCAATGAGAGCAGAGTAACTGAGATAATTACCAAACTATATTTCAAATTCTGGAACATCTGCGTTGAGTCACCCAATCATCTGGGGTGATGTTACTTCATGCCATCTTAGTAATGATTGCGAGTAATACCCTGATACATTTGGAGGGAGACTTACAGTTAACAAATTGCTGGTACTGCATACTCATTAAGGTCGAGGGCAGCCAGTAGATTTCATCTTGGGGCCAATTCCAGCTGATGGATGGAGGCTGCCCACAGTGCTCTGTTGAGACAGGTTGTGAGTCCACACCTGGACACAATAGAAGTGCAATGATAGGTGTCTCAGTTACTCTGCTCTCGTTGCTGGGACAAATACCTGATAGTCAAAATGAGGAAAGGAAAGGTTTATTTAGCTCACAGTTACTGGAGGCTTCAGTCCGCATTCAGCTGGCTCCAAGGCAGAGAGGCACATGGCAGAAAACAACCTTTCATGGTGGCTGGCAAAAGCAAGAGCACAGGGAAAGGTAGCAGCAGCTCAAGCAACTAACTACTCTTCCTCCCTTTATTGAAATGCAAATCACCTGCTCCAGGGGTGGTGCAGCACCCATTCTCACAATAATCAATTACAAATTCCAGAAGCCACCAATGACTGTGTGAGGCTTTGGGGGTGACACCTAGACAAAAACTATAACAATAGGCAAGAGAGGGGGTAAGGGCAGGGCATGCAGGTGACACCCGAACCGGCTTTCTGCACACTCATGAGCCCTTTCCATCACCCTTCATGCACCCCTTCCATCTTGATGCTTTCCAGAACCACCCCCCTCTCCATTAGCTTTGGTCTGTGCTCGCCACAGCAGTCACTGACTGATTCTCCCCCAGACCCCGCTGCTAAATCCTTCCCAGCTGCATTCAGCTAGGTGCCACCTGCCCCTTCATGCTCTGTGTTTACACAGCATTCATCTCCAAGCGTTCCATGTGTTTACCCATCTTTCTCTGCTATTAGACTGTGGGCTTTGAAAAGACAAGGTTAGACCTTATTGATCTCTGCACACTCTGATCCTGGCATATAGTAAGCAATCAATAAATGTTTGCTAAATGAAAGAACGAGTTAATGAACGGTGTCCTTATTTTGCAGAAAAGAAGCATACTCAGAAGTTGGGATTCTTCACCAGACATCCTTCCTCCGAAACTTTCCTATAGGAACTGGCAAACATTTGCTCTAGAGGGCCAAGGCATGGTTTGGCTGTGGTCTCTGCCCCAGGGTTCATGTGGGAATCGTGATCCCCAATGAGGTCATAGTAGAGGTGATCAGACTGTTAAGGAATGAAGCTTAGTGGGGGGTATCAGGCCATTGGGGCAGCGCCTGAAGTGGGGTTTGGGGTCACTCTCATGCAATCCTGAATTAATTCTTTATAGCATCTCTGTCTCCAGGTCCTGCTGGCTTCCTGCTTCTCTGGGGGGGTCAATTTCGCTTGCACGCTCACTCACTGAGACACTCTGAGGTCAGGAGAATCCTGGTCAAAGCCAGTGCTATGCCCTTTGGAATGCTGGCTTCCTAACTGCCATCTAAATACATTTTTCTTTGCAAGTACCCACCCAGGCATTGTATTGTTGAAATAATAGAAGATAAACACAGGTCAGACAGTAAATATTTTCAGTTTTGCAGGCAAGTCAACTCCAATGTTAATGGAAAGAAGGAACAGGTACTATGAAAACAAGGGGATGTAAATGTATGACAGCAAAACATGACTACAAAAGTAAGCAGCAGATCCGGCCTGCAGGGCCCAATTTGCGGGGTTTGCATGGAGGTGAATAGGCACTCCTCGGTGTCTGGTTTCTTCACAGAACTGCCTTTCTTTCTCAACCCAAATCTCAGGATCCTAGTTTCATTTCATTTTGCAAGTGTCTGTTGGAGTTAAACCGATAATCTCTTCAGAGGAGCAAAATCAAGGAATTGAGAAAGGCTCACGAAAGAACTGGCTTCCACAGTGAAATGAGGAGGAATAAGAAATGTCTGGCAGTAGCTCTTAAAAGATAGAGGAATCCAAGTCCAGTTTATGTGCGTGATCATTCATGCATCCTCCTCAACCACACACTTACAATACTCTGAACTTTTAAAAAACAGGTCCATTTCCTGGGTGCAACGGAGAGGAAGTAAACTCAACAACACATTTTCATCCCTTGTACTGCCTTCTACATCTCCAAATGATTAGTCTCTTTTTCTTCACAGGGAATATTTCAAACTTCCCCCACTCTTTTTGTGTCTCCGGGCCCATTGTCCTTTCACTTCTTTGCTCTCTATTTCACAAAGGAAACAGAAGCCACCAAAAGAATTCTGAGTTCTGCCACGTACTGCCAACCTGCATCTATCCCTATTCATTCTCTTATCCTTCCTGTCTTAACGAAGTAGGTCTAAGATTAATCTCTCTGTCCTAATCCTTCCTGGGTTCTAGCTCTTTCCATCTTTGTAGGGAACCTAATCTATCAAATATCACTCAAAGGTGTATTTTCATTCTGTGTCTCTCCCATTCTCTCTCTCTCTCCCCTATTCTCTCTCTCTCTTTCTCTCTCTCTCTCTCTCTCTCTCTCTCTCTCTCTCTCTCTCTCTCTCTCTCTCTCTCTCTCTCTCTCTCTCTCTCTCTCTCTCTCTCTCTCTCTCTCTCTCTCTCTCTCTCTCCCTCCTCTTTCTTCTCCCCTTCCTTCTCCCCATCTCATTCTCTCCTGTACACTTTCTAGAGCTATGCATGACTCTTCTATTCTAGAAACGATTCTGTCAAACCTGGATCTCCTCCCAATAATTACCCTATCTTCCCTTACCTCCTTCCTAGCCAAAGCTCTTGAATGGGTTACATTCTAATCCCTACTTCATCATTTCACAATAATTCTTGCATTTATGACAGAATTTGTTTCACCTCCATTGTAGCCCTGAAACTGTCTAATTGAAGACTTCAAATAACCTCCTTGTTGCTACTTGCAACTTAGAAGTGTTTGCTGTCTTCTTTACTGAATTCCTGGCTCTATTCAACTCTCTGATCATTCTCCTTGAAACATTCTCTTCCTGCAGCTTTGGTGATGGTGCAATCTTCTGGTTTTCCTCCTATGGTCATTCTTCCTTAGGTTCCAATACCTCTACCTATTTATCAACTACTGGTGTCTTCAGACTCCTCTTCTAGACCATCTACTCTACTACGGTACTCTCTGGGGATATTTCATCTGCTTCTCTGGCAACCTAGATTCCAAGTTTACTTTTCCAATCCAGAATTCACCACTGAGGCTAAAGCCAGCTGGCTTGGTAGAAACAAACTCTCTTCTCTACTCACCACATGCAGTCCCACCTTTAAAGAAAAATTGTCTCAGCTCCAGGCAGCTACCACCTCACTGCCTTGTCTGCTTGCCATAAAACTTCAGGAATCAGATCTTCACTCGCTGGTGCAATACGTTTTCAAGGGTCTCTCCCATCAGACATCTAACTGTACAACTCTGCCAAGAGAGCACCTGTCAAAGTCACTCATGCCTTCTTCATTGCTAAAGGGAGGGACTATCACCAGGATTTATCTCACTTTGATCTTTTAGCCATACAGTATTTGACACAGCCTATCTCTTACTTCTTCTGGATGTCAGCCCTTCACTGGATTCCCAGGCACCACAGGGAGGTAAGCTTTTGGAGGGAGACTTGCAGTGAGCAAATTCCTGGTGCTGCATATACATTAAGGTTGAGGGCAGCCAGTAGTTTCATCTTGGGGCCAATTCCAGCTGATGGATGGAGGCTGCCCACAGTACTTTGTTGAGACAGACTGTGAGTCCACACCTGGACACAGTAGAAGCACAATGATAGGTGAAAGAGGGGTAAGGGCAGGGCATGCAGGTGACATCCAAACCGGCTTTCTGTACGCTCATCAAGCCCTTTCCATCACCCTCCATGGGCCCCCTCCATCTTGATGCTTCCCAGAACTGTCCCCGACAATTAGCTTTGGTCTGTGCTCATGCCACAGCAGTCACTGACTGATTCTCCCCCGCAGCCCTGCTGCTAAGTCCTTCCCAGCTGCATTCAGCTGGGTGCCACCTGCCCCTTCATGCTCCGGGTCCAAACCCCACCTTCTGAGTATGCTTCTTTTCTGCAAAATAAGGACACTGTTCATTAACTCATTCTTTCATTTAGAAAATATTTATTGATTGCTTACTATATGCCAGGATCAGAGTGTGCAGAGATTAATAAGATCTAACCTTGTCCTTTCAAAGCCCACAGTCTAAGAGCAGAGACAGGTGGGTAAACACATGGAACACTTGGAGATGAATGCTGTGTGAACACTTCTCCTGGTTTTCTTCCTTCCTCACTAACTTTATATCTCTGTCTTCTTTTCTCAGTCTCCATTCTTCTTGATTTCTGACTCTTCAAATAAAGCAGGGTTCACTCCTTGGCCAGATCCTCTACACTTGATGAGTGATCTCAGCCAGTATTAAAGCTGGACATCATACGTACAACTATAAACTCCAAACATACACTTTCATCCCCATGTTTATTTTTTAACTCCTAGTCCCTTATATTCAATTGCCTAATCAATCTCTTCACCAGTATACTGTCTTGGTACACTTTGCACTATTATAGCAAAATACCTGAGACCAGATACTTTATAAAGCATAAAAGTTTAACTTGGATTATGATTCTGGAGTCTGGGAAGGCTAAGCACGTGGCACTGACCCTGGCTTGTCTTCTGTTGAGGGCTTTGTATTCCTTCAGCTTATGGCAGAAAGCAGATAGCCAGGCAGGAGCACATGACACAAAGAATAGGAAGGGCTATTTTACTTTAAACAACCCATTCTTGCAATGAGTAACACAGCCCACAGGGGACAAAGAAAACTGTCATGCAAGAAAAGCACTGATCCATTCATGAGGGTTCCACTCTCATTATGGAGAAGCCTCCCTCTAGTCCCCACCTTCCAACACTGCCACTAGAAGGATCAAGGCTCAGCTTGAGTGCTGGCCAAGACAAGCCACATTAAGATAATGGAAGATGCCTCACGAATGTCTCAGATTGAACTGAACTTAAGTTCCAGTTGCCCATGCAGCTTCCAACCCCAACCTTGCATGTCTCCACCACATGAGACCAAAACGAATGGCAATGCATGTGCCAAGTTATGCGGGTCAAACCTTGTTACCATTTCACATAAAATGATTTATTTTTATTCCTTTTAGAATGAAATTCTCCATTTATGCCTTATCTACCAGAATTTCAAGACATCTTGTTTCAAAAGAGTTCATAGGTGCCAGATTGGGGGGGGGGGGTGTTGTTGTTCATGCCAGGAATTGAACTCAGGACCTTGTGCTTTCCAGGCAGGTGCTATGCTACTGAGCATGAAGTGCCAGGTTTGAACAACTTTAAAAATGTGGATTTGATGAATGCATATGGCATGCATGTACTGAAATACCATAAGAAGCCTATTAGCAATTAATTTTTAAAATATAGTGTATTACCCTTATTCGCAAGGGGCATGTGTCTTAGTTACTTTTCTCTCGTTGCTGGGACAAATACCCGACACTCAAAATGAAGGAAGGAAAGGTTTATTTAACTCACAGTTCATGGAGGTTTCAGTCCATATTCAGCTAGCCGAGGGCTGAATGGAACAGGGCAGAGAGCATCCAGTTCATGGTGGCGGAACAGCAACAAAATGGTGGCAGAGGAAGCCAGCCTAACAGGGCAGCAGAGAGCAACAGTTCTAGTCTGTCTCTCTGTCTCTCTTTATACTCCAATCAGGCTCTCTGCCTTAGGATATCCACCTAAGACCACACCCATAGTCCCAGCCCTACTCAGACCAATAATCCCATCAGTACTAAAACACATGATCCCAGTGACTCATGAGTAAAGTCTCAATCTATAGGAGTCCCCGCCCAATGACTACATGAGGCTTTTGGGGGACAACTAGACATAAACCATAACAGCATGTATGCTATCTTCCCTGATGTGTTTGTAGCATTGCTCCACGACCGCCCAGGAATGAATGTCGCATTAGCCCTTCTTGCCTTGACCTCTTTATTCATCTTTACTGTGTTGAATTTCATCACTGAAATATATCGGTCTTGCTTTGTTTTATTTTTGACTCCTAACTCACTGAATTCATGTTCTGGGGAATTTCTGTAGCAACTGAAGGAAACTGTTCTTAAGTTTTGGGGGTCATTTTTTCTTGTACTCTTTCATTTCTTTTATCCCTCTGTATTCACTTCAGTCTTTCCTTCCATCTTATTCTCCTGCAGTGCTGGCTTAGTTGCCCCGTTGCTACTCCTCATCATGCGAATTGCTCAACTGGACAGCTTTGTTCAGTTCTTTTTCCTCTGGAAGAAAGAAGGTGAAGTCTGACACCTTTCCCATCTCTCTTTTTTAAAAATTTATTTAGTATGGGCCTATAGGGTCTCACTACGTAGATTAGACTCATCAATTCTCCTGTTTTCAGCCTCTGAAGTGCTGGGTTGACAGGCGCACACCACCATGCCCATTTCAATGGCCATCTCAGTGCACTCTGGGGGAGGGGCATGGCAGCCCACTGAGAATCCCCGCTGTTGCGCTCTGCCTAGACAGGTGCTTTAGTCTGCACCTTTCCAATTTTAATGAGGGCTTTTATTCCTTGCAAATACATTTTAAGGTCTGGAAGTTTTTTTGTTTTTCTGTTTTTTATATTACTTTTAATAAGAAATAACAATATGATAGCGTCAAAACACATTAGTAGTACATTTGCAATAATTGACACATTGTATATTGTCCTCATAATAGTTATACAGAGCACAGGGTGTGGACATGATACATTTTCTGATCGATATTGGTAAGGAAAGAAAAAATTTCTTCTCTTTGAACTGAGAGGAAGCAGATGTATACATAGTCTAATGTTCCATAATTGCAGTGGGTTACCAGTGAAACTGGCAATGTTGGAAGCTGTTGATTTAAGCCTCTTACAGGTCATCATACTAATCTAGTTCTGCATTTTATGCCTCATAATTAAGTTTTTCTCCTGGGTGATCAAGGGCAAGTTAAAGCAAGACCTGTAAACAAAACATTCATCTTTTTTAGCTTCCAAGGTCAAATCCCCTCAGGATTAACTTTGGAGCCATGTACAGTGGTTTGTAGAACTGTTGTCAGTGTCAGCCTTTGGGATGAGTCATAGCCATTGCTTGACCAGTTGCTTTCGGTGAAAGCCTGAGAGAATGTTTTTTTCTCTGGGTGACTCTCCTTAGACACACTATAGTTCATTTATCCCTTTCCTCTGAGGTCCCATAATAAGACCTGGAAGTTTTATAGTCTGAAGACTGTAAACTTGAACTAACTCCAAAAAACCCTTGAAGCCTTTGTTTAGTACAAGATTTTGCAGTCTCAGTCTTTGCCAATGTCCCCTTTCCTGAGGTGGGTGAGTGGGGAGGGGAGCTCCTCAGGCTTCAGATCAATCCCAAGAATCAGCATGGGATCAGGATGAATGGTGACACATCGCAGATTTTCCTGGTTCAACTGTGACACTGAAATCATAGGTAAGGACCTACATTACTGAAGATCATTTCCTTGATTTTTCACTAAATTCTGTATTCTCAGCTCTGTCCTCTTCTATCCAGATTTGGAGGTATTGGTAAGAATTTTCAATGTTTTTCAGCTCATTTTCTTTCCTTCTGTCACTTCCAGGGAATGAGGTGATAAAGGAGCCTCAGTAAGTCACACTAAAATCTTGGGACTTTCCTTCTTGAACACTGTCCAGTCTTATCAAGTGAAGACAACCGCTAGCTTTGTTTGGTTATCAGGCTTTATCATATTTATCTCACTGAGGATTGGAGAGGTCAATTCTGGAAGCAAATATGTGATAATTACCAGATAATGCTGAATCACACGTATGATGGTGGCCAGGTAGATTGCATCATCTGATGATGTCATAGCTGGCTTAATTCATGTAAGTACATTCTATAATGTTCACGCAACGATGACATTGCCTAACTAGGAGTTCTTCAGAATGTTATAGTTGTTAAGGGACATGTGAATATATATCTGTATCTAAATATATGGTCTCTATGTATATTTCATACATATATGGAATAAAAAAGACAGACAGAAAGAGAAAGGAACATGAGAACTGTCTCAGCCTCCTTAGAGACCAGAGAAGGTAAGGAAGATGAAGTGTGATGACGCCAGCAGACTCCAGATGATCCAGCTTTGTGGTGATAGCAGGACCTGCTCAGTGAGTCTGGGATTTTGTGTGAGAATAATTTTATTGTTTATTCTCTCTGCTGCCTTTTATTTTGGTGTCATCCTGGACACAGAAAGGGTTTTGGCTGTGCAGGCCTTCAGAACATGAACACGGGCAGCCCTGGCAGCTGTGCCCCACCCAGCAGCTGGGCTCTGGAAGGAAGCAGCTCAATGGGCAGGGAGGCTGAGCTCCTGGTGCCTGTAACCAAGGCAAGGTAATGGTAGGCAGGAAATCCAGGCTTGGGCAGTGGCCTTGGATGGAGAGGAAGAACGACAGAGGTGACGTGGGGTAGGAGAACTGCATCTCTGTCATCTCCTGCTACCTCTCAGATCCACATCTCCCAGTGGGAGAAAACAATCTCCCAGGAAGGGACGAAAACACAGTCTCTAGCATTGCGCTTGGAATCAATAAGCAGATTTCATCATAGGCTGTGGCCTCAGGTGGCAGAAATCTTTTAAGCGTCAATGATCACCCCTGTGTGCTGCATCTCCAGGCCCCGTCGCTATGATGGATGGCCACCTGCACAGTGCCCTGGCATTGCCACACACAGAATAATTGGCTGCAGAAGGTGACTGCGTGCCTTTCTCTGGAAGGAAACTTCAAAAACAACTTCCGGTTCATAAACTCAAAACCATTTTCATATTTTGACTGTGGGCACTAGTTCTATTTTTTGTTTTGTTTTGTTTTTCTTTTTCTTTTTGTATTTTAGGGAAGGGTCTACAGGGTGTTCAGGGTCTCACTACCAGGTCAGATTCATGGTAATCTGCCTGTTTACAGCCTCTGAAGAGCTGGGTTACAAGCGCAGACCACCATGGCCAATCTCAATCTCCATCTTGGAGCACCCTGGGGGTAAGGCTGGCACAACAGGTACAGGGATCGAAACCCCTGGCCCCTGCACCTGCTTACAGGTGCTTTAGTCCACTGAGCTATTAGGCCAGCCCTGCTAGTTCTGTTTTTATTTGGCTTCTCCAGGACACAAACATTCTCCTTACCATATGAGTAAAGTGAAAACAATTTTCTACATTTTGCAGCTAAATACTCATTTACTTTAAGGAGATTCTTTGATATTTTAGATTTGTGCTATAGGGCTGGAGAGATAGCTCAGTAGAATAAGCACTTGCCTGGCAAGCACAAGGACCTGAGTTCAACCCCCAGTTCTGGAAAAAAAAAAAAAAAAAAGATTTGTGCTATAATGGCCACAGAACTTTCCAGATTTCTTTCAAGAAGAAACTCAAGGGCCAGGAATATAACTCAATGGCATAAGTGCCTGCTCAGCAAGCACAAGGTCCTGAGTTCAATCCCCAATACCACCAGAGAAAGAAAGAAAGAAAGAAAGACAGAAAGAAAGACAGAAAGAAAGAAAACAACTGAGGTGCCACTGACCTATGTAGACAGGGTTAGCAGAGATGCAAAAGATTAGTCACAATAGCTAAACTTTATTGATATTTTTAATACTAATCTTCACTAACAATGGTTTATTGGTACATTAGTTAATTTTTTATAGCTAAACCAAGTGCAGGCACTGGACCTATATGATCTTATTTAGTCTTCACACCTACTGTATTATTACTGTTACTTCTACTTTGCAGAAGAGAATGCAACTCGCACAATACCACACTGCTGGTACACAGCAAAGAAAGGACAAGACACAGGCCCTGTGTTGCCTCCTAGTCATCCAGAGCTGCTGCTAACTACCCCAAATTCAGTAGCTTAGAGATGGGGACTCCAGGATCTGGAAGTAAGCATGGCTTATGACAACATCTGCTATCCCACAATTTCTGTGTGTTAGGAACCCGAGCACAGCTTAGCAGGCGCTTCTGTCTCTGGTTCAGTTCAGACAGACACTGACTGACTGTTTTCTACTACAGGCTTGAAATGAAATGACATTAACTGGGAGCTATCTCTGCTATGCTCTGATAAGTAGAGATGGCTAGAAATGAGAAGAGAGAGGACAGAGGGCCAGGGAGACAGCTTAGCGGTTAAGCACCGGCCTCGCAAGAGCAAGGTCCCAAGTTTGATCCTTGGTACCAAAGAAACAAAAAGAGAAACGGAGAGGGAGAGGGAGGGAAGAGAGAGGTGAGGGGGAGGGGAGAGAGAGGGGGACAAAACAGAGACAAGAGAGACAGACTGGCTGTGGATCCTCCCTCGGGTTGGCGAGGTATAATGAAAACATTAGGGACTGGGGAGATAGCTCCAAGGCACAAGTGCTTGCTGGGCAAGTGCAAGGTCGTGAGTTCGAACCCTGGTCCCCCCCCAAAAAAACATTAGTATTCTGTCACTTCCAACCAGGGCTGAAATTCATAATATTTAACAACCAGAAAAGTCCGAAACCAACCAACTCAGAGGGAACTTGCTAGAGGCAGGATGTTCACCAGGTGCTTGTCCTCAATCACACTGCTGGCCTTGGAGAGTCAGGCTGGGGGTGGGGCGGGGCTTAGGAATCCCCGGGGACCAGGAATGGGGTCTCAGGAGCAGTCCAGCATGGACACCTCTGTGTGACTGTAGCTTCTCTGTAGCCCACTGGGGAGTAGATATCTCCAGCAGACAGCGCCTTGGTGAGGATTTGGTGAGAGCATCCAGGGCTTATCTGCATCATTCACTGAGATCTCTGGAAGCATGCACATACATGTTTTAGAAAAAAGTGAAAAGCTGAGATCTGATCTGTGTGAGAAGGGGATGGGAAGGTTTGCTCCTAAATAATGGGATTTGAGAAGCTTACTACTTCCTCTAAAACAGAAGCTGTGAGCTGGGCCAGAAGAGCTCCTCGATGGACTTCAGGGCTGTAACTCCCTTGCTAGTATGTGTAGGGCTTTATGGGCACTTACAGGTATGTGGCTGGTTGGACACATTCCAATGACAAAGGCCACAATAAGCCCAAAGACCAGTGTGTGGGAAAAGGGTCAAATATTTTTTTTTTGTCTTTTTGAGACAGGGTCTTGTTATACAATTCAGGCTGGCCTTGAGCTCACTTTTGTAGCCCAGGCTGGTCTCAAACTCGCACCGATCCTCCTGCCTCAGCCTCCCGAGTGCTGGGATTACAGGCGTGCGCCACCACGCCTGGCTCAAATATTTTTATTATTCTTTTTTTTTTTTTTGTCTTTTTGTCTTTTTGAGACAGGGTCTCGCTGTGCAGTTGAGGATGGCCTTGAGCTCACTTTTGCAGCCCAGGCTGGTCTCGAACTTGCACCGATCCTCCTGCCTCTGCCTCCCGAGTGCTGGGATTACAGGGGTGAGCCACCACGCCCGGCTCTATTATTCTTAAAATTAAATCAACAGAGTCAACCAAATGCGTGAATGCTCACACAGCCCAATTCTACTTGGGAACAAGAGGTCAACATAACCTTCCTCTCCACATAGACAAGAATTCCCATGTGCGCCTCCCCTCCTCCACAATTTCCTTTCTGCACTAGGAATACACAACAGTAAGTGTGCCCTGCAAGCCACCAAACAGCTGATCCCTGAAGTCTCTCAGAGTTAAAACAAACTCTGATTTCCTTCTGAGGCCTTCTGCCGAGCTGAGCCTTTTCTTGAGAACTGCGTAGGCGATTTGTTTCCTTATCGTAGATATTGTGTACCATTGTTCTGCTTTCTTGTTCAGCTGCAAAAAGAGATTTATGCCCCTGTCTTACTACAGCTCTCCATTCTAAGAAAGCGAAGACAAGTTCAGTGCGTTAGAGTTCAAAACATATCATCATTTTATGCTGTAACTCACAATTAAAATTTTTTTGAATCAGGAATGTTATCCTAGGAGAAGTTTGGAGTTGCCTTGTAAAATATATTACTTTTTTTTTATGAAAGAAACAGTATACATATCACTATAATTATTTTTTCAAAGTTTTAGATGAATCGGTTGCAAAACTCCTGCCCTGGGTTACTAGTTGGGTCTGCAACAATCTCAGAGGTATGTGGACAGATGTTCTTTGGAAATTTAATTAATCACTCTTAATTAAGGAAGCTTAACAATTATTGAGTGCTCTGTGCTCAGCCCCTAGTAAACACTTTACATATCCTACTTTATCCTCACAACACTCCCATCAACCATCATTATCTCTATTTTACAAAGAGATAAGTGAAGCATAGACAGGTTTAGAAAGTTGGTCAGAGGTGAAGCAGGAATTTGGAATCAGGTCTCTTTTACTCCACTGTTTCCTCTGATACACTATGAACCAATCGCTAAATTTAAGAGTGTGAAAAATGGGCTGGCATGATAGCTCAGTGATCTAAGCACCTGCCTAGTGAGTACAAGCATGTGGGTTCAATCCCTGGTACCACATGCTTTGTCAGCCCCAGAACTAAGTATGGTTGCGCGCACTTGTAATCCCAGGCTGAGAAAAGAGGATCCTTATGAGCCCAAGCCACATAGTGAGATCCTGTACGAAATACATAAATAAATAAATGAAATTTAAAGACTGTAAAAGCATCATTACTTGACAATATAGTCAGTAAACTTCCCCACAGTCCTACCCAACTTGCCCATGCTCCAATTAGCCTATGTAAATAAAACTTTCAGTGCACTGTAAAACCATAGTGTAAAACTGTTTAGTGTACAACGGCTGGCTAAATAGCTCAATGGATTAAAACACCTACAAGCAGGTGCAGGGGTCGGGGGTTCAATCTCCAGGCCCGATGCACCAAACTCTACCTTGGGTCATGCTGAGATAGCAATGGAGACTGGGTGTGGTGGCACATGCCTGTAATCCCAGCTCTTAAGAGGCTGTAAACAGGCCGATCACCACAAGTCCAATCTAGTAGTAAGACCATGAACACCCTGTAGACCCTTCACTAAAATTCAAAAATAAATAAATAATAAAAATAAAATCTACTTAGTGTACAGATAGTGAGCAACTAGGTCGCACTGAGCAGTAAGTACTTGCAATTGCTCAGGGCTGTGTAAGAGTGAGCCCAGCAGCTCTTCTGATTTCATATGGACTTACTCATCCACCCGAGGTCAGATGTGGCATAGATAGGCAGCTCTGCTGAAGGCTGGGCTCAACCACCCGCCTGAGCCAGTCTCTTGGCTGATCCTGCTCTGGTGGCCTCGGGAAACTGGGGTTGGGATCATGTGATTCTCATGCTTTTGCAGACCAGCCTGGATTTTCCAAAAGGGGGTAGCAGAGCAAAACAGTGCAGAATTTTTGGAGACTAGGTTGGAAGCTAACACAGAGCCACTTTGGCCGCTTCTTATTGGCCAAAGCCAGATGCAAGACCAGCCTAGACTCAACGAAAGAGGATTAGAGTGACTCATTCAAAAGGGCATTAGTTAGGGCCTATAGTGAAATCAGTCTTTCATAAAGTGTAGCTATGAAAGTAGCAACTGTCTTGTTTGGATACTGATACTAATTTTGGTCAATGGAGAACATGTAGCAAGTTTTCCATTCCTCTGTTACAGACACAATCGCAGTCATCCATTGCATGCGAAGAAATTGATTTTTAAAGAGGTAAAGGGCTTTGGGGCCTGGCAGGATGGCTCAGTGGTCTAAAGCACCTGCTTGGGAAAGCTTGGGCGGCGTCAGGGACCGCGGTTCGATCCCCGGCACCACATGAGCTGAGCCGGCCATAAAAATGAGTGAATAAACAAAGATTTTGAAACAAGAAAAAAATAAATAAAATAAATAAAATCCTTAAAGAGGTAAAGGAAGTTACAATTCCACACCTTTGAATGAAGGCTATAGACTTAGGTTTTGCTGGCTTGGTCCAGCCAATGAACCCTAATTCCTATAGGTGACTTCTTTTCTTACAAAGCATAACGAACGATCTGTTTCCAACTGGTCCCGAGTGTGCTTTCAAAGGGTTTAGTCCTTTGACTTTCTGTCCTTTCAGTGGAGGGCTTAACACAATTGATAGGCCCCCAAAGTCTCTGGCTCCAAACAAACCCTTGCACAGTTTATTGCCTTGGCAGCTTTTGCTGCAGTATCCAAGATGGGCAGGGCCAGCATGGAAGAGCAGCTTTCTCCACCACAGTAAACAATATAAACTCCATTATCAGCCTGCACATTCTGTAAGTAGACTGGAGGAAGAACAGCCTCTCCAGACCTGTTTTATCTGCATGATCGTCGGTAGTCAACCTGATCCCATTTCTCACGGTGTATACTTGGGAAGAGGGAGGACGCAATGGTTGCGAATGCTCTTTACAAAGAGAAAGGCGAGGTAGGGGGCTATGGGGAGGAGCGGGGGGAGGGGGGGGTGCAAGGAAACAGAACCGAAGACACACGGAAAAAACTGGCCCCCGAAGCAGAGTAAATGGTGGAATACTCTGCTCAGAATGTGCGCGCAGACAGAAGCAGTTTCGGTCTGCGTAGACGCCCCCAGACCCTAGCGTGAAAATTAGACAGCCCCTCCCTCACAGGTAATGTGTTGGCTACACTGCCCCCTGCTGGGCATCGTGGGGAAGAGCGTGAATGCCGAAGAGCCAGTAAAAAGAATGAACTTGGATTTCACAGACGCTACGAAGGCCCAAGGCTAATTGCTAGGGCCAGTTTGGCAATACCGTCCTCTCCACTTTTTCTTTCTCTTCCCAAAGGATCACAGAATTGGCATCTTTTCCTCTCTTAGGCGCTGCTACCATCCATTCTGTAAATTGTGGCTCTAACCTGACTTCAGTATTTTCTTTGAAGACAGAGTCCGAGCATTTTATTTCTGTCCACTTACTAATAACTACCATAATAATGTTGCCTGAAGATGAAAATCTTCACGTTCTCCTCTCTGTTTTGGTGCCTGAGGGAGACCCCTCTTCAAACATCTTCCTGGACCACCACTGGGTTTTCAGGCCATTTTACCAGGGCTCCTTTATTCCTGGTGGCTCCTTTCCTGCTCTGACGAATCTTGGGTGACTCTGAGCCCCCTGGAGCTGAATTCCACGCTCCAGACTCTCTCAGGCCGTGGGACCTCGGGCTGAGGAGGGTGCTCGCGCACTTTCTCCACTCATTCGGAAGCAGAATCAGTCAGGAGCTCCTAGGGCTCAGAGCACAGGATCACTTGCAGCGAGCCTACGGGGTGCAGTGTGGGTTAAGCCCTGGAGCTGTCCAGCAGCCAAGAAGAGTCAGCACTCTTTGCAGTATAGCCTAACACAGCTCCCCTTCACCCACTGTGCCTAATGTTGATGGCGGTGTCTATGGAATACTTCCTGCGCGCCCAGCACAGTTCTAAATTCTGCACATATTTCTAGCTCAGAGATCCCATGAACTAGAATCTATTATTAGTATTCTTCTCAGTTTATGGATGAGGAGATAGAGGCAACGAGAAGATAATGAAATTGCTTCCCCGAGGTCACAAAGCCCAGAAGCAAGAAATCAAGGCTTTGAATGCAGGGCCTGCATACCCTGAGCTCACTTCAGCCGCACATCTGCTGAATGCAGGATTCCTGGCCTCCACACCCACCTGCAAAGCCGTTGAGCTATCTGCCCTTGATCACAAATAATGAAACCGATTTTGTGGCTTACAGGCTCTGGTAGTTAGCCTAGTTTGAGTTTCAGTCCCCACTTTACCACTCTATCACTTTCAATCTGTGTAAACATGGGCAAAATTGGTGCAGTATCTCACTATGCAGTTCAAACTCACAGTGAACCTCCCGTCTCAGCTTTCCCAGCGCTGGGATTACAGGTGCGCACCACAACGCCTGTTTTGGGGGACACGCATGACGTGCCTGGGGTTCCAGGGCAATGCAGCATGAGGGATTCAACCCGGATCCTTGCACTTGCCAGGCAGGTGCTTAAACTGCTGAGCTGTCTCCCCAGCTCAATACTTAACATCTTAAAGTTTCATCTTCCTCATTTCCAAAATTGGAAGAATAACAGGACCTACCACACCTAACCATGGTAAATAAAATGATGCCCATAAATTAGGTAGCAAAGGGCCTGACAACCATGAAACCCTTAGTAGATGACAAATATGTTCATATTTCTTCCAACTCTCCTGGATCCCTTCGTTGTTGGTATTTGTTTCCCCTGGCTCTTCTGCTCTCTCACTGCATGACTGAAGCTTTGGCTCTCTTTGGGATCATCACATAACCTCTTTCTTACCTATATTGCATGGCTTTCCTTTGCCACCCTCCAGAGGATTATTTTCCTTAGAGAACTAATGACAAAATAGCCCTTCAAAAAATTAAGCATATGGTGCTGGGGAGATAGCATCAAGGCACAAGTGCCTGCTAGGCAAGTGCAAGGTTGTGAGTTTGAACCCCAGTCCTGAAAAAAAAAAAAAAGATAAAAAATTAAGCATAGTGTTTTATTTTCCTGCTTAAATCATAGAAGCTCCCCACCACACAAAGAATGAAATCTGAAACACTCAGTGTGACTTACGAAAGTGTATTTGATATGATGCTCAGTTTTCCCACCTATAGTCTCTCTCTTTGCTCTCCTGCATTACGATCTAATCACAGTGGCTTTCTTCCTGTTTTTGAGGTCAGCAACTCATTCCCACCTTGTGCTGTTGGTGAGAGATGTAGCCAGAAACTTTGGTTTTTGAACCTTGCAGGGCTTTTTATCAGGGCCCAACTCAAATATTATTCTTTATTGAGGTCTATTCCCTTGTTCTTGGGTCCATTCCCTCTCCCAGCCACTCTTACAGAACTGACCACTATCTCAAACTCTCTTGCTGGTTGCTCTTTTGAGTGACTTCCTTCCTACCAGAACACAAAGGACAGAGGAGCAAAGAGTATGGTTAGGGGGACTCGGGTAGCCACAGTCTCATAGTACTATGGGTTCAATTCCTAGTAGATTTTTCAATGCATAAATGTTGAGTTGATGAAAACATAGGCCGGGCATAGTGGTGCTTGCCTATAATTCCAGCATTCAGGAAACTGAGTCAGCAGGATTGCAAGTCTCAGCCCAGCCTGGGTAACTTAGTGTCTTTGCAAGAGCCTGACTCAAACTAGAAAATTTTAAAGTGAGGTTGTGACTCACTGCCCAACACCTGGGTTTAATTCCTACTGCCAGGAAGGAAGGAAGGAAGGAAGGAAGGAAGGAAGGAAGGAAGGAAGGAAGGAGATTCAGTTAGTCCGATATTCATTTATCAAGCAGGATGATTTAGATTTAATGTTATCAAATTTTTTTCCAGTTCTAAACTGCTAAGAATCTTGAGGCATCTTGACATCCTGAGTTAATATAGACAGAAAGGTCTGAACTGTGAAAGTCTGGGATGTACAGCTGAAAAATATTTACCAAATTATGGAATAATGTTATAGTAATTTCACAGGTAACTAAAAAGATACATCCATATACACCCAAAATTCCTCACTGTAAAATTTAGTTTTTTCTTCAGTTCATAATTCCGTATGATTATGTACTATGACAAAGAGAACTACATTATCAGAAATGATTGTGATGATCAATTGGCTGATATAACTTTGCTCTGACCCAGAGATGTGTTTGTTGATTGATTCTCAGAATACTCATAAGTACCTTGGAGAATAATCCATCTCATACTATCCAGGAACACCAAAAGGTTTCTAGATGAACCTGGGCTTTATCTAACATTTTGGCCCCAAGACTATCATTTGGGTACTTTCCCATGCCATTTTTTTTAAATTTTTTTTTATTTTTCTTGTTTCAGAACCTTTATTTATTTATTCACTCATTTTTATGGCCGGCTCAGCCCGCCCCGACGACAAGCTGGCGCAGCATGTGGTGCCGGGGATCGAACCGCGGTCCCTGAAGCCACCCAAGCTTTCCCAAGCAGGCGCTTTAGACCACTGAGCCATCCCGCCGGGCCCCTCCCATGCCATTTTTAAAAAATCATCTATTTATTTACTTATTGGGTACAGGTTCTCACTACACAGCTCATACTCATAATGATTCTCCTGTCTCAGCCTTGCCAGCACTAGGATTACAGGTGTGGGCCACCATGCCTGGTTTTGGTGACTGGCATGATGGCAAGTCATATAGTACCAGAGATCGAACCCAAGTCCTTATGCTTGCCAGGCAGGCACTTAGACTACTGAGCTATCTCCCTAGCCTCTACTCACACCACTCTTTAAACTTATTTTCCCAGATGTGTTCAGCCCTTACCATAAGCAGTCAAAGATTGATCAAAGGAGGAATCAAGGCTGGCCAGACAGCTCAATGGACTAAAGCATCTGACTAGGCAGAGCACAGCGGCCCCGGGTTTGATCCCAGGTGTGCCTTGCTGGCCCCACCCCCAGGCCATGCTGAGACTGTGTTTGAGACTGGGCACAGTGATGCACACCTGTAATCCCAGCTCTTGGGAGACTGAAAACGGGTAATCAATGCAGTATACTCATGCAGTATAAATTGATCAGGCACCAAAGTAATGCATTGCTTTTCAGTTGCAGTAAAGATGATGGCAGCATATTCTCAGGAAGAAGGTAATGATCCTGTATGCTAAATAAGAGAACACAGGTTGAGAAAGCATAGCAACACTTATTGATGGGGGTATGAAATATCAAGTAACAAAAGTGGAGTCCAGAATAGCGCTCTGTACTCACCCTACTGGAAGCCACTCCCTTGGGAGCCTCTGCTTCTTGGCAGGGCTCTAATTAGCATGTGTGACCAGAAGTCAAGGAACTATGAGGACCTAAGCCTATCATTTCTGCCCAGAGAAAAGTGACTTCCTTAAAATCCTGATGTCACTACGTGCTGCTCTCTGGTACACACATTAATTTGTCCTCCTCCCTGGGGAGCACAAGGAGGAGTATGCAGAAAGAGAAAGAAGAACAGAAGGAGCAAGGTAACGCCCTAAGCAAGACACAAAGCCCTGTAATAGGCATCTCAGGAAGGCAGGAGGTTGCATCAGCTTCAATAGCAGAGGAAACTCGCTTTATTGTTCTTTGTTCATATAACCAGGTACTCTATAAGTGCCAGGGGGAGGACGGAGAAGAAGTAAACAGTTATTATGAAAGAAGTGGGGACATTGGGTTTCTGTCAGTTGTCTGGATTGTGAACTATGACAGTGTCCAGGTAACCTGCAGGATGCTTGTGCTAGTATAATAGCAGCTATTTGTGTAGATACAGAAAGCCCTGGCTTAAGCCATGAAGTATATTTATGGCGACTGCAAATATAGGTGCTCTTTGAACGCATGTGTTCTCTTCCTGCTCTCTCGAGTTGGCTGTGATTTCCTCAGCTTACTTTCTTCTAAGCCAACAGACAAGCATGTGGAAGGTATGTTTGCAACTATGGAGGGGCTGCTGGGTTTAGAAATCCCTCAAAATATGAAAGAAGCATTTCTCCAGGTGGCAGGCTTTGGGGGTTCAGAGGAATGTGTTTCTGGTTGCGAGCAAAGCTTAGCTGTCCCTGCTGGCCAGTCACCCACCCTGAGCTTCCCATGCCACTGTGCACTGTGCCAATCTACTAGAAGCTCTGAGCCCTGGGGTGAATACTGTTATTTGGAAAGAAAACTAAGAATTTCTGTGAGAAAGTAAATACTTTGCTCTGGAATGGACCTAAATTACTCAGCTTCCAGACTTAACCAGCTTAAGGAGAAAGTTTTATTTAAAAAACAAAATTAAAGTCTTTAGAAAAGGCTGGCTTTAAATCTCAACTCAGCTCTCCTTAACCATGTGACCTTGAATAAACTATCCAGTCTCCTTGGGCACCCAATTTTTTGTATAGGAAATACAGATGAACATGCTACTAATATTTATGAAGTGTTGTGATAAGGATTAAAAAGGTAATTTATGCAAAATGCTCAGGGCCGTAGCTAATGGATATCATGCAATTAGTCACACACAATTCTGGCTTGACACATCCAGCCTTATAATCAGGGGATTTTTTTCTTCGGGTGGGTAAAGGGGGTAACACCTTCATGGTGACAGTCTGTCCTTTGGGAGATTACTCAAGAGGCTTTAAGAAGCTCTGTCTGATATACCTGATCAATTTGGGGACAGAGATCAGCACCACGGACAGCCCCACAGGCAGTGACTAAGGCAGTCGGGGCTGGCTTTGAATTTGGATCATCAGGTTCAGGGTTTTAGAACTGTGGTTCTATCAGTGAATGAGTAGACAAAGAAAAGGTGATTATATTTATTTATTTTTTTGTGGGACCAGGGTTCGAACTCACGACCTTGCACTTTCCCAGCAGGCACTTGTGCCTCGGAGCTATCTCCCCAGCCCCGAAAAGGTGATTTTAGATAGATACATGATAGGTAGATGATAGATAGATAGATCGATCAATCGATAGATAGATAGATAGATAGATAGATAGGAATTTTGTCATCAAGAAGAATTAACTTGAGTCATTTGTTGAAACATGGTGTTAAATGATGTAAGTTAGACACAGAAATTCAAATAGTACATGATTTCTTTCATATGAGATAATCAATTATAAATAAATTAACAAAATAAAAGCAGGCTACAAAAATTTTTATTTAAAAAAGCAGGCTTTTGGAAAAGTTGGAAGAGATTCTTGTAAGGGCTATAGCAAGGAGGAGGACTGAAGATAATTAAGATGGTCAGTTTTCTCCTGCAAGTCTGTGTTTTGTGCTTTGAGTACACAGTTCCCGTGTCTTCAGGTGTCCTTCTACCCAGAGGATCTCTAAAAAAACAGTAGTAAATCCTCAACAGGCGAGGAGCACCACAGGCCTTCAGTAAGGTCTGTTCTTCTGAAGGCGTTTCCAGGACAAATTTGCCTTGCTGTAGCACATTTTCCACAGCTCCCCATCATCCCTGGACATTTCAGACCTGATCATATTTCATTCAAAAACTAAAAAAGCATGCTTAGTGACACAGTGCCCCCAACCCAAGGGTGAGGGCATCCACACAAGGGTGGGCCCATCCACCAATTCCAAGCTAGCTCTGCATGATTTTGCTTCCCCTTGGCATAGGGCAGCAGTTGTGAGGACTAGTCAGCTAACCCATCCCGAATGAGGACATGGCCTGGGAAGAAGAAAGAAGAAGACCCTGTGGCCTTGTACGCCACGTTCAGCCACCCACTGGAACCCCTGCCCCATGGCCTGCATCCAGCAGAGACCACACAGCTACTTGTAATTCCCATCTACCAAAGGGAAGAAGGACACATCTGGGGTGCATGGACAGAGGGGCATCAGCTGCTGGGTGGACACCTCAAAAAACCCCAGGCCTTAAAGTTAGGTAAAGAAAATCATGACTGGCTGGCTCCTAAGACTAAATCTTGGGGGAAATACACTCATTAAAAGACATAGGAATTTTTTCTTGGACTCAATCTTTTAAAAAAAAATTTTTTTTGGTTGTTTTCCCTTTTATTCATCTCGTTGTTTGGGAATTTGGAGGGGGGTTTTTCTCCTTTTTTACTTGCTGTCCAATCCTCTTTTCAATTTTCCCCCTCCTTCTTTCTTATCTTTTTATCTTGTGTGCCCAGTAATGATCTTTTTTTTTTTCTAATCTTTCCCCTTCTTTTTCCAATTCTTTTTTATTTATTCCTACTACTGTTGTTGAACACTACTAAGTTGCTTTTATTCCTTAACAGGACCTCTGTCTTAGTTACTTTTTACTCATGGCTGGGACAAATACCCAACACCCAAAATGAAGGAAGGAAAGGTTTATTTATCCATATTTGGCTGGCCCCAAAGCAGACAGGAACATGGCAGAGAGCAGCAGTTCATGGTGGCGGAACAGCAACAATATGGTGACAGAGGCAACGGAACAACCAGGGTAGCAGAGAGCAACAGCCTGAGTCTGTCTCTCTGTCTCTCTTTATATTACATCAGGCTCTCTGCTTTAGCCTATCCACCTCAGGCCACACTTATAATTCCCAACTGTACTCAGACCCATAATCTCATCAGTACTAAAACACATAATCCCAGGGCCTCATGAGACAAGTCTTAAACTCCATGATTTGAAGTCCCCACCCCATGATTGCATGAGGCTTTGGGGGGACAACTAGACATAAACCATAACAACCTCCCATCTCAGTTTTACCTTCTCTTCATATCCCATTGAGTAATTGCTCAAACTTTGCTTTTGTTCATTCTCTAGCCCCACCTCCTCCACCCTTACTAGTAAAATACTGTCTTGGTTACCTTTCTCTCATTGCTGGGACAAAATACTCAACAGCCTAAGTTAAGGACAGAAAGGTTTATTTAGCTCATAATTAGTGGAAGTTTCAGTTGATACTCAGCTGGCTCCAAGGTGGGTTGGCACAGGACAGAGGACAGCAGCTCATAGCACCAGAAAGCAGCAAAGAGCAAAGGGAGGAGCAGGGGCGGCAGGGAGTAAGCCTCTCTGCCTGCCTTGTATTGTATTCAGGCTCCCCACCCCAGAATGGGTGTGGCACTCACACCCATAATCCCAGCATCAGATCATTAATTTATCACAAACTCTAGAAGCCCACCCCAAGGACTGTATGAGGCTTGGGGCAGGGCATCTAGATGCAAACCATAAAGTCTAGCAAGTTTTATGCATGTCTAGATAGCTACTCTCCATGACTGCTGCTGAGTATGTGCATACCCATGTTTGTACCAACACAGTTCACACTGGCTAAGCCATGTAAGCACTCCACATCCATCAAAAGGTGGATGGACAGAGGCCCAGCAGGATGGCACAGTGGTCTAAAGCGCCCGCTTAGGAAAGCTTAGGCGGCTGCAGGGACCATAGTTTGATCCCTGGCACCACATGCTGCACCAGCCCTGCCCTCAGGGCAGGCTGAGCCAGCCATAAAAGTAAATAAATAGGGGCCAGGGAGATAGCTCCGTGGCACAAGTGCCTGCCTGGCAAGTGCCAGGTCGTGAGTTTGAACCCTGGTCCCACCAAAAAAAAAAAAAAAAATTAAAAAAAAATAAATAAATAAAAGTAAATAAATAAACAAACAAATGAAAGTTCTGAAACAAGAAAAACTAAAAATAAAATTTTTTTTTAAAAAAAGGTGGATGGATAAATAAAATGAGGTATGTATATATAGTGTAGTACTATTCTGCTGTGAAGAAGGAGGAATTTGAATCATTTCTAAGAAAATGGCTGGGTGTAGTTCCAGGCTTGGTGGCACCTGCCTGTAATCCCAGCACTCAGGAGGCCGAGTCAGAAGGAGGCCAGCCTGGGCTACAAAGTGAGTTCAAGGCCAGCCTGAACTTCATGGTGAAATCCTGTCTCAAGGAAAGAAAGAAAGAGAAGAAAGAAAGAAAGAAAGAAAGAAAGAGAGAGAGAGAGAGAGAGAGAGAGAAAGAAAGAAAGAAAGAAAGAAAGAAAGAAAGAAAGAAAGAAAGAAAGAAAGAAAGAAAGAAAGAAAGGAAGAAAGAAAGA